>JACXGI010003174.1:17387-33468 GCA_016801175.1 Esox masquinongy | reverse complement strand
CTCTGGGATGACAGCCATGCAGACCAATTTGATGTAGTGTGCGGCGTATGGTCTGAGCACTGACAGGCTGACCCCCCACCCCTTCAACCTCTGCAGCAATGCTGGTAGCACTCATACGTCTATTTCCCAAAGACAACCTCTGGATATGATGCTGAGCACGTGCACTCAACTTCTTTGGTCAACCATGGCGAGGCCTGTTCTGAGTGGAATCTGTCCTGTTAAACAGCTGTATGGTCTTGGCCACTGCGCTGCAGCTCAGTTTCAGGGTCTTGGCAATCTTATAGCCTAGGCCATCTTTATGTAGAACAAAAATTCTTTTTTTTCAGATCCTCAGAGAGTTCTTTGCCATGAGGTGCCATGTTGAACTTCCAGTGACCAGTATGAGGGAGTGTGAGAGCGATAACACAAAATTTAACACACCTGCTCCCCATTCACACCTGAGACCTTGTAACACTAACGAGTCACATGACACTAGGGAGGGAAAATGGCTAATTAGGCCCAATTTGGACATTTTCACTTAGGGGTGTACTCACTTTTGTTGCCAGCGGTTTAGACATTAATGGCTGTGTGTTGAGTTATTTTGAGGGGACAGCAAATTTACACTGTTATACAAGCTGTACACTCACTACTTCACATTGTAGCAAAGTGTCATTTCTTCAGTGTTGTCACATGAAAAGATATTATCAAATATTTGCAAAAATGTGAGGGGTGTACTCACTTTTGTGAGATACTGTATTTATCACACACCAAAAAATTGTGTAATTTCACAATTTTTTAGGAATTACAAATAGTGTAATGCCCTAAAGTTTTAGGAATTACACTGGTAGTCTGAAATGAGTGTGTCAATGGCTGGATGCCGGCATATCATCTCTAGACTTCAGTCTTGTAAAGAAAATGCCTCCAACCAATTAGAAAATGCCTCCAATGGACAAAACACCAGTTAATACGAATGAATTGGGGGGTTAGTTTGAAATAGGGGTGGGAAAAATGGCTAGGTAAGGTAAGGTAATATTTATTATCCCCGAGGGGCAATTTGTTGCACAGCCAGCAGTAAATTCAACCATCATCACAATCAACACAACACAACAATTTACACACAAAAAAACAAACAAAAAAAAAACACAGAATGAATTTGTTATTCAGAAGGACAATAGCAGCAGGGACAAATTATTTCTTAAATCTATTGGTCCTGCATCTTGGTAGATTTTATCTGCGACCAGATGGATTGACTGGCCCTTCTTTGTGGCTCTGACTTTGTACATTTGGGAGAGGTCATTTAGATTTATGCCTGCAATTTTACTGCACAATCTAACAATACCCTCGAACCTGTTTCTGTTTTTCAGACAGTGACCCAAACCAGCAAATAAAATAGAAAGTTAGAACAGACTCAATAAAACAGGAACAAAACATTCTCATAAAAGTGGTGTCAACATTAATAAACATCCGAGCTTCCAATAAATGTACATGCGCTGATAGGCCTTTGCGCAAACAACATCAGTACTTCCTAAATTCAAATACCATTTCCTTTGTTTTAGAGCCTTTTCGACACAAACCAGTGAATTATTTTACTCAATAGCTTCATTAGGATGAATATCTTATTATTTAGAAACAATAGCTTATTTTTATTTTGTAATGCTTAATCACATCATGCTCACATTTATTTAGTTTTATTGATTCAAGTAAATCTGTCACAGAGCATCCTGGTCATTTGGGTGGCAGTCTTTAAAAAAAATGTTTGTAGTCTTATGCAGAAAAAACATTTGTACAGAATATATTTCCTCATGTATGAATGTGTTACAAGTCAATGCTAAAGCATACAAAACTGTGGGAAATGTGTTTTGAAACTGCTGGTGTTTTTTAACATGTGCACATATAAACCGCAGGGGGTATGAGTCCCTGCCCATTTCCCATCAGACTCAGTAAGTTCTGCTGGCATAAATCCCGGGCACCCTTTTTTGTAATATCGGCCCTCGAATTGTCCATGCAGGGACCTGATGGCAAGGAATTAACCCAAATGGTGTAGAATGGCAAGGAATTAAACTAATGGTAATCTGATTTTAGAAAAACAATCAGTGTTCATTCCACCCCTTTGATTAATGTGTAGAATTGCAAAAAAGTTTTGGGCTCCCTTGGAATATATGATGTGAATACTAATCAACTTGAGATATTTGAGTTTTTTTATATAAATTTGCTCAAATTTCTAAAAATAAAAATAGATAATTGAATAAATTCTAAAAAAAATGTAGGAAGTCACCAAAACCATGGTATGAACATTCTTATAGATAATGGAAGACTTTATATCTGTGAACATTCCAATCATGATTGGCATTGTTAGCTTCTGTCCACTTTTTTGTCTTTAAACAAACAAATCAGGGGAGAATCTTTAATGAGCATGAATCCAAAATGTTAATCTTCCATAGTTCTTACATGTTCTCCAATGATTACAAAGTTAACACAGTCTTTTATGCCAGGACATAATTCAATTACTTTTCATGCCCAATATCTATCAGCATCATTCCACTATTTGTTTTCGTTCTGGCAGCCATTCTATTGGGAGGATTTATTTTGAAGGCAGCTGTCAAATTCCAGTAGTATCTTGTATATTTCTTGTGGTAGCTACAGCGGTTGTAACAACACAAAGGTATGTGGAATGAGTGGCATGGGATGGAGTCAATCTGTATAAAATTATGATATTCGGATAATCAATCTCGCTTGCACGTAATCAATGCCATGTCCAGGATTTTTGACATGGGGTGGCAAGAGCACAATTAGGGGTGGCACCATCAGATTTTTAAATTGGACCAAGTTCCATTTGCAGAAGATCTTACTTGTAACTTTGTAACAACATGAATGTCCAAATAATTATATTATTGTACTGGCTTCATATTAGCTCTATAGTTTGTAATACTTGTGAAATTTGTCACAATATCTAGAACGCAAATTATTCAGAAATAATGATAACTCAACATTGGCTACATATAATTCATTAATGCTACATGAAATGTCATAGGGGGTGATTTAAAATCTGCTTGAGACAAGATTATAAAATGTACCTACTTTGTAAATTCAAACATTATTTAAACAATGATGACAATACAGTAGACAAGTTAATTTGTACACAAATATATTGTTTTTATATTTCATAATTTGGATGGCCTACTATTGGCAGAAATGTGTTAAATGGAGTTCCATAACTAAAAAAGACAAAGACTGGCCAAGATACATTTACCTACAATCCTGTTTCCAAAAAGTTGGGATACTGTGAAAAATGCAAATAAAAACAGTGGAATGATGTGCAAATCATTTATCCCTATATTTAATTGAAAACAGTACAAAGACAACATATCAAATGTTGAAACTGAGAAATGTTATTGTTTTTGGAAAAATACATGCCCATTTTGAATTTGATGCCAGCAACACGTTTCAAAAAAGTTGGGACAGGGCACCTCTACTTTTAACAATTCTCTGTAAGCATTTGAGAACTGAGAAGACCAATTGCTGTAGTTTTGAAAGTGAAATGTATTCCCATTCTTGCTTGATATAGGATTTCATCTGCTAAACAGTCCATGGTCTCCATTGTCGTATTTTTCGTTTCATAATGCGCCAAATGTTTTCAATGGGTGACAGGTCTGGACTGTAGGCAGGCCAGTTTAGCACCCAGACTCTTACAATGGAGCCATGCTGCTGTAATACATGCAGAATGTTGTTTGTTATTGTCTTGCTGAAATAAGCAAGGCCTTCCCTGAAAAAGACATCATGTGGATGGAAGCATATGTTGCTCCAAAACAACATATCATATCATTTATTTTTGTATGTTTTTACTTCAATTGAAGGATCAATTTGTGTGGTTATTTTAAATGAAAGCCCAAGAGGATAAACAGCAAAGACATTTTTCACAGCCCATTTGCTCATGTTTACTAAGGGTGCCAATATTAATGGAGGGCACTGTACATAACGTTAATTTCTTTAAATAATTTTGTTACCCTAAAATATGTACAAAACATACTGTATTATTACAAAATGGCTCATCCTATGCTGATAAAGATACATTTAAAAGAAAGCTAATCGTCTGCACTTTAACACCATAGTCATTGTATGATTTCAAATCCAAAGTACTGGGGTACAGAGCTATTTGTTTGGGGGGCTGTATTGTATATGTGTGTTCATATACAGTTGTGCTCATAAGTTTCCATACCCTGGCAGAAATGGTGAATTTTTGGCATTGATTTAGAAAATATGACTGATCATGCAAAAAAACTGTCTTTTATGATCATATGAAGCCATTTATTATCACATAGGTGTTTGGCTCCATTTTAAATCATAACGATAACAGAAATCACCCAAATGGCCCTGATCAAAAGTTTATATACCCCTGAATGTTTGGCCTTGTTACAAACACACAAGGTGACACACAGGTGAAAATGGCAATTAAAGGTGAATTTCCCACACCCTGTGGCTTTTGAAATTGCAGTTAATGTCTGTGTATAAATAGTCAATGAGTTTGTTAGCAATCACGCAGATGCACTGAGCAGGCTAGATACTGAGCCATGGGGAGCAGAAAAGAATTGTCAGAAGACCTGCGTAACAAGGTAATGGAACTTTATAAAGATGGAAAAGGATATATAAAAAAATCCAAAGCCTTGCAAATGCCAATCAGTAATGTTCAATCACTTATTAAGAAGTGGAAAATTCAGGGATCTCTTGATGCCAAGCCAAGGTCAGGTAGACCAAGAAAGATTTCAGCCAAAACTGCCAGAAGAATTGTTCAGGATACAAAGAAAAACCCACAGGTAACCTCAGGAGAAATACAGGCTGCTCTGGAAAAAGACGGCGTGGTTGTTTCAAGGAGCACAATACGACAATACTTGAACAAAAATTAGCTGCATCGTTGTGTTGCCAGAAAGAAGCCTTTACTATGCCAGTACCACAAAAAAGCCCGGTTTTAATATGCCTGACAACACCTTGACACGCCTGACAGCTTCTGGCACACTGTAATTTGGAGTGACGAGACCAAAATAGAGCTTTATGGTCGCAACCATAAAGTGCTATGTTTGGAGAGGGGTCAACAAGGCCTATAGTGAACAGAATACCATCCCCACTGTGAAGCATGGTGGTGTCTCACTGATGTGTTGAGGTGTGAGCTCTAAAGGCATGGAGAATCTTGTTAAAATTGATGTCAAGATGAATGCAGCATGTTATCAGAAAATACTGGCAGACAATTTGCATTCTTCTGCACGAAAGCTGCGCATGGGAGGCTCTTGGACTTTCCAGCATGACAATGACCCTAAGCACAAGACCAAGTTGACCCTCCAGTGGTTACAGCAGAAAAAGGTGAAGGTTCTGGAGTGGCCATTGCAGTCTCCTGCCCTTAATATCATCGAGCCACTCTGGGGAGATCTCAAACGTGCGCGTGTGGTACATGCAAGACGACCAAAGACTTTGCATGTCCTGGAGTCCTTTTGCCAAGACGAATGGGCAGCTATACCACCTGCAAGAATTTGGGGGCCTCATAGACAACTATTACAAAAAACTGCACGCTGTCATTGATGCTAAATGGGGCAATACATAGTATTAAGGACTAAGGGCATGCAGACTTTTGAACAGGGGTCAGTTCATTTTTTTCTTTGTGGCCATATTTTGTTTTATGATTGTGCCATTCTGTTATAACCTACAGTTGAATGTGAATCTCAAAAGAAATAAAAGACATGTGTTTTGCTTGCTCACTAATGTTTTCTTTACAAGTTATAGATATATTACCAATTCTCCAAGGTTATGCAAACTTTTGAGCTGTAACCATGTAATCAATACAATTGACAGTAAAAACTGTAGATATGCCACAGTTTTAGCTGGTATAATACTTATTTTCTTGTCTTCTGTTAAATTATTTAGCTTCGTCCTTGAGTAGTTTTTTTAATCAATGTTTTGTGTGGACCTAAGTACCTGCGTGTAGTTGGCCCCCCACCCAACGCAAAACTTTGGCAAAATAGGCTCAATCGCTTGTGCTCCGTTTGTGCTGGTTTGTGCCGTTAAAATTTTCATTTGTGCTGCTATCATTTTATAGATATTAAAGAATATTTTATAGGTAATTCTGAGATCACTTAGCCCCCCAACATCCTCCAAAATCAACCAAAATAGTCTCGTTTGTTTGTGCTTCGTTTGTGCCGGTTTATGCTATTAAGCTTTTCGTTTGTGCTAGTAGTTAATATAGGACATATTATGTCACTTTTGGATGATTAATTGACAGTAGGCGGGACTTCCTGTGTGACATATGCAGGGGTGTGACTTCGTGTGACGTATGTTAGGGGTTGTAAATTCCTGTATGACGTATGCATGTCCGGGGGTTAAAATTTGGTAAGGGGGTGTGTGGTATGTAATTTATGGTGGTTCAATGTTTAACAATAGGGCTCCAGGGCTCTGGGGATGTTAAATTCACCAGACATTCGATGTTACGATAAGTCCAATGTTTAACAATAGGGCGCCAGTGTTCGGGAATGTTAAATTCTCAAGGCATAAGATGTTACGATATGTAGTGTGATGTTTGCTGTTCAACAAAAGGGCGCCAGGGTTCTGGAATGTTTAATCCCACAGGCAATCAATGTTACGACAAGTTTGTACAACAGATGATCTATAACCAGTGGGTGGTACCTTTCATGTTTTTACAACGCCATAGGTGGCTGGCGTGGTCGGTGTATTTAAACCACACAGACCCCCAACTGTTGGTCATTCAGACTAGGCTGAGTAAACCAACATGTACATTACAAAACATGGCAGATTCTACAGCGATCTACATTGGGTTTGAAACACCGGTGAAGGTTAACAGCTTAACAGCTGCACAGCAATTCGTCAAGAGAATACATTTGGGTGGCGATGACACGATGAAGATGCCACCCCCGAAAAAACCAATGCAGCGTTTAGCTCGGATTCATCAACTACACCAGGATATGTTGGCACAGGAGCGGAAGTTGGAAGACGGGCGAACTGGTGGATACATTTTCAACACTGAGATACCAGAAGTCGCATTATGAATTGTCCGAAGGCAAGGTGTTTAAACAGGGTTTGACTGATCAAATGACTTTAGTGCTAGTTTATGGAGCACCTTTCGAAAAGTGTTTTATTTGGGGCCAAAATAGGGCACACATAATACGGTAGATGTGTTGTTTAAAGTCATCGAAGGAATGAAGCAGTATGACTCTTTTAGATTGGAGCTATTTCCGGAAAATGTCAACAAGTTAGAGTGTGACTGCGACTGCGCACTGTTCGACTGACATACAACACTGAAGCCCCGCCTTAAGCTAACACATTCCTCAACACAGCATAAAAACCGACAGACCACCTGTTACTATCAAGCAGCCGGCAGACTTTACAAAACATGTCCAAAGAATACAACCAACCAGAGTTTGAAGAACCCAAGGCTGGATGTGTGACGCCTTGGATGACAACGCTGAACCCTGCTATTGTACCCCGGACCCTGACAGCTCGATTCCACCATTATACCCACCAAGAAACGACCACTGGCTTGACCGGAATCCTGGAACACGTTGTTGCTGCCATTCTCCACAAAGCATGCATCAGATATGAAGTGGACCACCCAAGCCAGAGAGGACATTCTTGTCTCGAACCGCTTGATTATTTTTTTGAAACCCATTATGATGACATTGTGGAGACAGTTTTAACACCGCGACTGAAACATGCTGGTCAAGGCTCTGAATGCATCTGGTTTTCAAGCACCGCTGACCGAAATTCACGTGGCAGCTAAGAACTTTCTGCACAAACTCAAGTCGGAGCCGAACATCACACAAAGACTGAGTGAGAATAGGGATGAATACATGGATAAATTTAATGAGGAAGCTGTATGCAACGCAGTAGAATCTTGGTGCGACGAAAACAAGGAGACTGTTGTCTAAGGATGGGTAACTTCAGTTGTCGTGTTTACATGTATCTAAACAAATTCTATGTGGCTTTATCGATGAAACAGTTGATGCGCAAAGCTATCAAGAGTGGATTTGATGGTTGTAGATTTTTTAATAACCAAGACCATGTCAGTATAAAGCGTTTTAATAATCTGATCAAACATATGGAAACGGTCAGGAACACATCTGATGATTGGCCGCAATTGGTGTCAAACGGTGTTGAAACAAATGCTCTAAACAACTTCATGTATAAACTTCTAATATTTTTAAATGCTGACAACAAAGACTTTGAAATTGGGCACCTGTTATGTGTGTTTACGTATGTAACAGATGTTTGGGTGTTAAAATTGGTGAGGAATGAAGCTGTGGATGTAGATTGTATTTCTAAAAAGTTAACAGATTTTCTGATCCGCAGAAATCTGAATGTTTGTGAAACTTTTCTGATATTCTTGGATGACGTGTAACTCCAAAGACTTGAATAAAATGATGTTAAACATGTATTACTTCCCATTATTGACCCAATGCTCTACTATGTCTGAACAGATTATGAATGTATTTACTACGACCCGTCAAACCCTGGTGCTTACGTGGGTAGAGATTGTTTGAAAAGAGCGTAATTGGAGAAAACCGGGGAGAGCCTCAAAAATGGTGTGGCAAATTATTGGCAATTGGCCCAGGATACATACACGCTACACAGGCCTGTAGTATAGAATATATAATGGCTCTATGTTAGGTTGACATATCAAGAGGTTTGACATAGGAGTATTTCTGAACTATCACCCTTTATGAATGTTTTAGTATAATCAATGTGCACCTGAGAATACAATTAATCAATATGGAACAGTATAATCAAATGATGTATGGATGATCAATGTATCAGGATGAAAGTCTTAGTCTTTTTACTTAGATAGTATTAGAATAATTACTGTCTGGGGATAATCAAGTAGCAATGAATGTAAAGGGCCTAATGGCTCTATTATTTTTATACAAGTTTCTAAAGACTGCGCCACCAATTTTTAACAAGGAACGGATCTTAGAAGGTTGCGAAACAATGGTGGCGGATGGGGAGAAAGATCCGCCCAAGAATTAGCATAAGGGGATGGCCAGAAAGGTTATGCAAGATAACACTGCATTAATGTGTGTGTCCGGACTTGGCAAGACAGTTGTTCCTGCAGGTCAACTCGGCTTTTATGATTGCTCATTAAATGTCTAATTTGAATCCACAAACTCCTGAGTTATTGCATCTTTTTGAGTTGTTGCATCCTTTTTGGCAAGAAGATACATTTTTCCACAACATATTCTTGGAGGCAACGCTGGGATTGGGCACGGGGCCAGGTGTGATGGCTGCCAGAGGCGCTGAGGGTCGGGTTACACAAACACAAAAGAGGTAAGCATGTTCTTGCTCTAAATTTCTTAGTTTGTGTGACTTGACCTTCCAGGCCGGGCAGACACACACCACGTAAGGCCTCTCCAAATTTAACGAACTATGTCCTATGAAAGAATGGAGTTTTTGAATTCAAAGTAACGTGTATGTTTACTAACACCCTGTAAATTAATTCAGAGGGTTGCAACTAAGGAGGTCTGTCGAATACCACCTTAGGTTTGGTCGCCTAGAAGGGTCTGCTTTCGGCAGGAAGTCCCCCAATCCACCTTGAATAGAAGGAAGGCCACAAGGGACAGGGATTGCAGGGCACCGTGGATACCAACCCAGCACGATAGAGGGCTGCTGAGGGTTTGGATGCGGTTTGGGTGTGTTGGACAGTTCTGGATTGATGATGGCTACCTGCAAACCAGGGGAGTGACGATTACCTGCAGATCTGGAAGAGACGGGGTTAACAGACTGTATACGAGTGTATGAGTGCATGGAGATTTGGTTTGTGGTTACCATAGCTACCATCGGTCTATTAAGATGAAACCTGTTGACGTTTGTGATGAAAATGTTAGACAAGTTCTCAAGAACCTGTATGGTGTACAACAATGATGAGAAGTGGTAATCAAAGTTACAAGTTCTGAGTTGGAGATAGTGAGAGACACTCAAAGTTGAGAGTGGCGTTTACCAAGGGTTATGAAAAAGGGTACACAGATGAATATTTTACAATAACGGAATGCATTCCTAGGGTGCCTCCGGTGTATAGAATAAAACATTACGATGGTGATGTGATCGTCGGGACCTTTTATGAACAGGAATTATTGAAAATTATTATGGCTAATGATAAAACTTTTAAAGTGGAAGCAGTTCTGGATGAGAAAGTAGAGAAAGGGAAGAAAATGAGTCTTGTGAAATGGCTTGGTTGGCCTGAGAAATTCAACAGTTGGATAGCATCGGAGCAAGTTCTTGACCTACAAACAGGATAAAAACACTAGGATTTGCTGGACTGCGATCAGCATGGGTGACGGCAGTTTCTACATAAAGCTCCCCAGTAACTTGTCGAGACATGTCTATCCAAACAATTCGAGTTTGAGTTATACCACAAAATTTGCCAAAGGCATAGATTTCAAAGGTGATTGGGAAGTGTCTTTGGTAGAATTCCAATTCCTGCATACGTGGAAGACTTTTACATGGGGTGAAAACGCATTTAACCTACAAGACTCGAAACACGACAAAACATGGAAATATGAACTCACCACCGGTTTTTAAAATGGCATGAGAAAACTAGTGGCGGAGATCAACCTTTATATAAAACCACATGGCATATGGGTGGGTTATGATGAATTTAAAAATAGAATGTTTCTAAAAGGTGAGCCCCATTTTAGTTTAAAACTTACTGCAAGTTGGAACAGATATTAGGCTTAAAAGAAGGCAAATGGTGGTACGCCCCGTGGTCTGCCCCATTCACCGCAGATATTCTGGCAGGGTTTAACACCCTATACATCTACACAGATACAATTGATTATCAGAGAGTTGGGGACAGCCATGTCCCGCTGTTGAGAACTGTAAATATTACATGGGAAAAAATTAACTTGTCACAGTGACGTACGACCAGCCACACTACGTACCTCTTAGGAAGAGTCAGTTTGATGAGATCTGTATTGAAGTAAAATCTGATCAGAATCAGTTGGTTTCATTCGTAGTGGGAAAGGTGATTGCAAAATTACACTTCAGACCAGTCAAACAATCTTTTAGACTAAAAGATGCAGCCTCAGAAACTCTACGATGATCCTCAAAGATATATATAGCATATACAGCGCAGGCCGGTAACAGTTTACCGGGTTATCATGGTAGTGCTGCAATATACGGGGCGGGTCTAGGGGGCCTTTTCCGCTGGCTTTTCCGGATGGCTATAACTTTGTTGAAGCGTGGTTTCTCAACCGCAAAACCACATTTGAAAAATGCAGCAAGGAATGTAGTAGGGGTCGTCAGCAACGTCAGCTCGTCAAACAAAACAGCAGGATGGATCTTGATTGATGGTTATGACTTGAGGTGTTAGAAAGAGCCTGGTAGGAGGAGCCTACCAAAGAGTAAAAAAAGCAAGATTGTGACAAAAACAAGAGCCGGTGTTAAAAGAAAACATACCACTCGGAGGACACTCAAAGCCAAAAATGCAAGACTAATTAAAAACATTTTTTAAAGATGGCACTCATACACTGTATGTCTGGTGAATGTATGAAAACCGAGTTGGATTTATTCACAGTCCCCTTCACACAGACATCTATTGAGAAAAATACATACGTTGAAATACCAACCCTATCAGCAATATCAGACGCAACCCCTCTGGAGTTCTTTATTGCTGGAAATGGTGAAGATCACATTGATCTGAACAACACTTTGCTGTACCTACGTGTAAGAGTCACTAAACCGGACAGAACTAATATTGACGCCGGAGCACGTGTTGGTGTTATCAATTACCCGATAGCCACCCTATTTTCACAAGTGGACGTCTCCTTGGGTGATCGTTTAATTAGTCAGAGTAGCAACACATACACATACCCCTACCCTACGTGCACACTGTCCGCTCACTCAACTTGCAAATCGCTCAGTCTCTGGCGAGCTGTCGCTGAGCCGAACCTAGTGTGCACACTGCCCACTCAGGCAGGGCGTCTTCCTAATCTATGCCAACGACAACCAGTCAACCAGTATAGGGGAAACATCCGTCTCTGCAAATATTAATAAGTATTTAGTATTTGCGTGACTCCACTACTAAAAATATATTACGACGATGCCAAGTCAATGATTTGTCAATGTTAAAATAGCAATTTACTTTGTTTTATGTTATGCATATATCACTCAACCGTGATCCCAACGATCTCTGAAGCCTTCCATGCGTCTATTTTTTAGAATTATATCTCCGTATGAAGCCAGAAAAGCATCATAAATAATGGGGAAACCGGACACCGCAAATATAAGTTTCTCTTTCGTCAATGTTTTTTAGTTAGCGAGTGAGTTTTTAGCTAGCGAGTAGAAAATAGAAGGGACTTCAAGATGCAGAGAACATCTGCCCTGCGATTGGTAGTTGCCGAACTCCCTCACTGCCCGCTCGCTCGAAATTAGCATAAAGTTGAACATTTCTCAACTCTCAACTGTCGCTGTTGCTGGGATATTTTGTCTCAGAGAGTAGCTCCGCCCGCTGTCACCGTGATTCGCTGGCTCTGGTTGGAAATTAATGAGAGTGCCTTTTTGTAGCTCTAGTGAGCGGACAGTGTGCACACCTCTACGGAGCGGTCAGAGAGCATTCTGAATTATGCAAGTGATACTTTAAAGACACAACTTTCAGCCGGTTTATTTTTCAAGGACACCGCAGGCCACATGGATGTTGACTGTATCACCAGCCGTAAAACTTGGACATGCTCAAGCGTTACTTTCAACCAATGCAAAGTACCCGACTGAAAGGGTGTGAATGAAGACTTAGTTTACTTGCGGGGAGTCGTGTTTGTAACCAGGAAAACCTATATTTAGGACCCCTACCAAAATGCATTGTTCGACAGTGACAGTTTTACAGGAAGTTGTGCAAAAAATCCATTTAATTTCAAACATTATAATTTGGAATCTATGGCTATGTATGTGGACAGTCAACAATTTCCTAGCAAACCATTCCAAACAGATTACACATCGGGATCAGCAGTGCGTGAATTTTACCAATTGGCCCTAGCTTCAGGAAAACACCTAAAGGACTAGGCCATGGCTATTGACCGGTCCGACTTCTTACACGGCTATGCTCTTTATGCATTCAACTGTGCACCGGATGAGGAATGTGGTCAACACCTATCCCTGATTAAGTCTGGGAATGTCCGACTTGAGATGAGGTTTAGTCAACCACTACCCCACACGATTGTTTATTCAATTTTTGACTCCATTATCAAAGTGTCCAACCGGAGGCAAGTCATGGTTGACAACTATTAGGAAACATTACCCAAACAGATGAGAAATTAATACCGCAGAGTTGACTGGTGTGGTGAACCAATTTTCATCTAGGACTCATTTCTACGGTGTGCTGGCATGCGACCAACTACATGGTGGACCTGTCCGAGATGTAGCATCAATGACGATTGTTAATATCCACCCATAGAATCACCCTGGAGAACATTGGCTGGCTATTTACATCACAGATGATGGCGTCGGAAGTTTTATGACAGTTTTGGAAACTCCCCAGATTTTTTGTATTTTCCCAAGTCAATCAAGGCTTTTCTGCAAACCGGTGTGTGTGGAATACAGCTCAAAACAAGTCCAGGATGTGATTTCAAACACTTGTGGACAACATTGTGTGTTCTTTCTCTATCAAATGACAAGAGATGTTACAAAGATGTTATGTCTTTTTATACTGATGATTTACAAAAAAATTACATGTTAGTCTCCAAATTTGTATCTAAGATGTATCAGAGTAGGTGTGATAGACAATGGTTTAATTGTATACAGCATGCCCAATCTTGTGAATCATTTAATTTGTGTCACAGTTGTTAAAGAAAGACAGTTAAAAGTATATCTTATGCCTCTTTTATAATTCAAAAATAAAGGCAATTGTAAAACAACATCGATGTTTACATAGTATTATTCATACAACAAATAGTCAAGGCAAAAACATACACTTTGACAATGAATCACAAATGGTTAAAAAAAACATAAAATAAAAACACATTAAAATGGAATCTATTTTGTGGGGTCTGTGGTAGGGGGTACAAAGAAAGCTTTGATAACCAGTTGCGGGGGGAGTGGTACTGGAAGTAGGTGCCGGGGTGTGGCTAAATAATCCATTGTGTCGCCAGGCGTTTGTTTATACAATTCGATTTTACGCCTTACAAGCTCATTTGGAATAGTTGTAAAAGGCATGTTGAGACATGCCATGGCCTCTAAGAACTCCCCCCACCCCAAAGGCCTTCTAGCGTCAGCAGTTTTGTTGGTTGCTGTCACACTTTTAACCAGATCCAACAGGTGCAAACCCTTGATTATCTCTCCTTTGAAAATGAATTCACCATTTGAAGTCCATGAAGTCAAATCTTTAGACCTGAACATACCTTAAAATCAGCCCTAACCCTAACAGGCAGCCAGTGTAAAGAGGCTAGTACTGGAGTAATGTGTTCAATTTTTTTTGTTCTAGTTAGGATTCTAGCAGCTGTGTGCAGCACTAATTGAAGTTTATTTATTGATTTATCAGGGTAACCAGAAAGAAGAGCATTGTAGTAATCAAATCTAGAAGTAAGAAAAGCATGGATTAGTTTTTCTGCATCAGTTTTTGATAGAAAGTTTCTGATTTTTATGATGTTTCTAAGATGAAAATAAGCAACTCTTGAGATATATTTTACATATTCATCAAAGAAGAGGTCAGGGTCAAGGGTAACGCCGAGGTATATTACAGTTTTTAGGGATACGACCATGCAGCCGTCGAGGTTCACAATGAGATCTGCCAACAAAGCTCTTTGTTCCTTGGGTCCTAAAATGAGCATTTCTGTTTTTCTTGAGTTTAAAAGCAAGACGTTCTCTGTCATCCACTTCCTAATATCTGAAACGCATGCTTCCAAAGTTGCTAAAGTGGATATAAAAGTCTACACACCCATGTTAAAATGCCAGGTTCTTGTGATGTAAAAGAATGAGACAAAAATAAATCATGTCAGAACTTTTTCCACCTTTAATGTGACCTATAACGTGAACAATTCAATTGAAAAACAAACTGAAATCTTTGAGGAGGAAAAATAAAAAACTCACAATAACCTGGTTGCATAAGTGTGCACACTCTTAAACTAATACTTTGTTGAAGCACCTTTTGATTTTATTAAAGCACTCAGTCTTTTTGGGTTGGAGTCTATTAGCATGGCACATCTTGACGTGGCATTATTTGCCCACTCTTCTTTGCATAAGTGCTCCAAATCTGTCAGATTACGAGGACATCTCCTGTGCACAGCCATCTTCAGATCACCCCACAGATGTTCAATTGGATTCAGGTCTGGGCTCTGGCTGGGCCATTCCAAAACGTTAATCTTCTTCTGGTTAAGCCATGCTTTTGTGGATTTGGATGTGTGCTTTGGGTCATTGTCGTGCTGAAAGGTGAACTTCATCTTCAGCTTTCTAACGGATGCCTGAAGGTTTTGTGCCAAAATTTCCTGGTATTTGGAACTGTTCATAATTCCCTCCACCCTGACTAAGGCCCCGGTTCCAGCTGAAGAAAAACAGCCCCAAACCATGATGCTACCACCACCATGCTTCACTGTGGGTATGGTGTTCTTTGGGTGATGTGTAGTGTTGTTTTTGCGCCAAACATACCTTTTGGAAGTATGGCTGAAAAGTTCAACCTTGGTTTCATCAGACCATAACACATTTTCCCACGTGCTTTTGGGAGACTTGATGTTTGTTTTTGCAAACTTCAGCCGGGCTTGGATGTTTTTCTTTGTAAGAAAAGGCTTCCGTCTTGCCACCCTACCCCATAGCCTATTCATATGAAGAATACGGGAGATTGTTGTCACATGTAGCACACAGAAATTCCTGCAGTTCCTTTACTGTTGCTGTAGGCCTCTTGGAAGCCTCCCTGACCAGTTTTCTTCTCGACTTTTCATCAGTTTTGGAGGGACGTCCAGTTCTTGGTAATGTCTCTGTTGTGCCATATTTTCTCCACTTGATGATGACTGTCTTCACTGTGTTCCATGGTATATCTAATGCTTTGGAAATTCTTTTGTACCCTTCTCCTGACTGATATCTTTCAACAATGAGATCCCTCTGATGCTTTGGAAGCTCTCTGCGGACCATG
>JACXGI010003173.1:23446-65251 GCA_016801175.1 Esox masquinongy | reverse complement strand
CAGCTGTCAAGTCAGCAGTCTTCCCCATGATTGTGTAGCCTACAGAACTAGACTGAGAGACCATTTAAAGGCCTTTGCAGGTGTTTTGAGTTAATTAGCTGATTATAGTGTGGCACCAGGTGTCTTCAATATTGAACCTTTTCACAATATTCTAATTTTCTGAGATACTGAATTTGGGGTTTTCATTAGTTGTCAGTTAGAATCATCAAAATTAAAAGGAATAAACACTTGAAATATATCAGTCTGTGTGGAATGAATGTATACATTATACAAGTTTCACTTTTTGAATGGAATTACTGAAATAAATCAACTTTTTGATGATATTCTAATTATATGACCAGCACCTGTAATTATAATCATGATAATAGCAATAAAAAGAAGAAAGAGATCAAGAAGGAAAAGAGATTTTTTAAATCTCATTACAACGACTAAGACTAAGTCTCACTTAAGGAGACAGAAATGGCCTTATGCAAAATAAATGTTACATGGGTCCACTTGTCAGGCGGCCTATATTGTGTGCTCTGCAGCTGCCACTATTGCATCGTTGCATACATTTAAGAGATTAGTCCAGGTATGAAAGTATGAACTACACAAAAACTTCCAAAACTGCTAAGAAATACTTTTTGTTTGCTATGAATAACACAGAGCCCCAGACCACCACTGGTGTACTGCAATAATGACAGAGCCCCAGACCACTACTGGTGTACTGCAATAATGACGGAGCCCCAGACCACTACTGGTGTACTGCAATAATGACGGAGCCCCAGACCACTACTGGTGTACTGCAATAATGACGGAGCCCCAGACCACTACTGGTGTACTGCAATAATGACGGAGCCCCAGACCACTACTGGTGTACTGCAATAATGACTGAACTGATCACTTATGGGCGACGTGTAACAATCAGCTCAAGTGAAGTGCGTCCCATTCATCATTTTCTGGAGCCAAAAATCGCGGAAGCTGGCAATTTGGATATTGCACATGTCAATATCTTAATTCTGATAAACACAGGCAGCGTATAAACGTGGTCGTAAATAGCACCATCTTCCCTACATAATGTACTCCAATGTCCAAAGGCCCCAGTCAAAAGAAGTTTACTACGTAAGGAATAGGGTGCCATTTCAGAATCCCAAACTGACCCTGTTTCCAAAGTCGTTACCTTTGCTCTCTGTAGCGGACTCTTCTTTCATTTCCTCCTTCAGCACCACCTTCACCACTGGGCCTCCATGCTCTCCAACAGATCCATTCGCACTCTCCATGGATGGGGACTCGGGCTCCACCGTTTGCTTGGGTGACAGAGGCAGAGGTTGTGGGTGATTCTTTCTTCCTTTACCACCATTTTGTATTTTCCATGTTAAATTAGGTATATAAAGTAATAGATTGAATGTGAAGTGTATTGTCAGTTATACACTGAGGACTTCTGTGTCAAAACAATATTGACAATGATTATTACCTTATTCTTTCCCTTCTCACCCCTTTTCTTTCCTAGAAAATACATCAACATGACAACAGACATCAACATAACATACATCAACATGACATCCCCCTGTTGAAAAGTGCTCACAAACTAATCTATTTCAGGGTGTCAATATCAAGTCTAGGCAACTGCCTTATGGAGAAAAACATGAAGATGGTTTGACTGTTGATGGCTAGCAAACAGCAATAGAATTACATCTTCAAAAATAATAATTGTGCATCAACTCAACTCTATGTTATCAAGTGTTAATAACATATTGCCGAACAGGAATTTGACAGTGGCTAGACTATAAACCTGCTAGTAGTGCAGGAATAAGTAGAATCTCATATAAATGATAACCTTTAATTTCGTTTCTAGACATTAGTAATTGACATTTCAAATTCAATCACTGTTCCCTCAGGGCTATAGAGATAACCACTTACCTTTCTTGTTTTGGCGCTCTGATGGCGACAGCATCTTGTACACTCTGAAAGCGTTGGTTCCTTTCTTAATGCTCTTGTCTTTAACCTCCTCAATATCTGGCAGGGAGTTCATTGCACAGCGGAAATTGGCCTTCCATGTTTTTGGGTCTGGTTTGTCTGTTCCTACTTGATATTTTCCTGAATAAACCAAAAACATACTTATAGGAAGGTCATACTGTACATGACTGAGTTATCTTACTGGTATTGTTCATTTTTATAAATAAGGAATTTAAAAAACTCATTTTACATTTTAATATGTACAGCTGTATCCTAAAGTAATGCCACCATTGCACTTTTTTCAAATAACTTGCATTGTCAAAATAAGTTGAAATTGACAAGTGTTTACTCTCCAAAATTCTTTATTTCACTGCTAATATGACAGAACCTTTGTTTTTGTTTCAGAACGGAATATATCCTTTTATTTAGAAAGTAAACAAATGACATTGACAAAATTATTGACACCCTAGACTCAATATTTTGTAGCACAGCCTTTGACCAAAATAACTACAATCAACTCTGTACTGGCAGTTTGGCCCACTCTTCTTTTGCAAACTGCTCCAGTTGTCCTAGATTTGTCCTAGAAGGGTGTCTCCCAACAGCTGTTTTCTGATCTCATCACAGATTTTTAATAAGATTAAGATCTGGACTCAATGCTGACCACTTCCGAACAGTCCAGCGTTTTCTCTTGAACCTTTTTTAAACATATATGAGGTCGCCCGCTGGAGGACACATGACCTATGACAGAGACCCAACTTTCTGACACAGGGTGCAACATGGCGCTCTCCAGCATGCCATGGTATTCTCCTGATTTCATCATGTCATGCACACATTAAAGCCACCCAGTGCCAGAGGCAGCAAAGGAACAACACAACATTACTGAACCTCCTCCATGTTTGAATGTGGCAAAGATGTTCTTTTATTTGAAGGCTTCATTTAGCTTTCTATAAACATAAAGATGGTGTACTTAACCAAAATTCCAAATTCTCTGGATATGGACTTAGAGCTTTGAGATTGTCCATGCTTGCCTACAATCTTGTGTCTGACCTCTTCAAACAAATTTCAGTTTTTCGTTATTTTCTCCATGCTGACCGTGGTACAAACAGTGACACCAAACAAAAGAATTAGTCCATTTTAACTGGTTGAATTTGTGATTTTCACCTGCTTGAAAACTACTTCTAGAAGGTGCTAATAATATTGGCAAGGCTAGTTTAGGATTTATTTCTGGAATGAGCTAAGATTTTGTACAATAGCAAAGAAATAGATATGTGGATACCATAAGACTTTAGAATGTTAATTGTTTTCTATAACAAATGGGGCAATATTTGAATAAAGGACAATACTTTTAGCCACAACTGGAATTATTTTTACTATACCAGTATGAATGGCCCAGTTCTTGAATAAAGGAGCATCTTTTTCCAAATCCCAGCCATGTCTTGCAGCATGCATCCATGGAATCTGGAAGATCCTCTTTTCCTGCAGGTTCATCAAAACAATGATGAACATACTTTAAGCGTTGGCAAATACATAATAATCAACATATCAATGTGTTTCCTGTTTCAACATACAGTACATATCAGCAAGAAATTCATAAATTCAAAGGTTTACAAAAAGATGGTGTCCGATGGGATGTTTTAGCTCATTCGAGTGCCTGCTAGTGTTCCTGGGGAAAGGAGGGGTTACTGACGGGGTTTAAAAACAGATGCTTGTGTGAATATGGTGAGTTTCCACAAAGATACTGAGACAAAGTCTGTCAATGAAAATATATTTTACTCACTCTATTAACCCATTTCAGTCCAGGGATTAGGGAAGAGTTGATCTGTTCCTCTAACCATGGACGCATTCGCATCCTCTCCACGGGCATGGTTGCCTGTAGATGTGGAGCAAGGAATATGAGATTACAGAGAATTCAGTGAAACTGTGAAATAAATGAAGCGTTCACTTTGCTTCCTTTCTACAGCAACAGATCAGAAAACATCTAAAGTCAAGAGGACCTAACTCCTTGAGGACTGCATCTGGTCTTATTCACAGAACCTACTAGAGAGACAGAATACATATCTGCCG
The DNA here is from genome assembly GCA_016801175.1 of Esox masquinongy. NCBI lineage: Eukaryota > Metazoa > Chordata > Actinopteri > Esociformes > Esocidae > Esox > Esox masquinongy. The sequence continues at coordinate 61,252 of JACXGI010003173.1, read as the reverse complement.
CAGAAGGGTCACAACAACACAGGAATAGGTGCAGTTGTATTATATTACAAGTGCACCTTTACTCTGTTGATGTGTACTAAAACGCACATGATTATTGAAAATAGGTTAATTCAAATAAGGATTGTGATAGCCGTTTGTGTGATACCTAGTTATTTTCGCTTGTACGGTATTTTGCGATCAAAGTTCATTCTAACAAAATGCAAAAACTTCCAAACCAATAAATACGATATGTCAAAATTCATTTAAAATTAATTGTGATTCTTGGTTTGAGCATAAATATGCTTATGCGTTTTTGTAATGCGTTATTAGTAAAAAAAAAAAAAATACAAACGTAGTTATTATTTAGTTAACCCTGCATTGTAGCCTAATATCAATGTAATTAACTGGACCAAGCAGGTCCAGTATATTGCTCTGCCTATATCTTTATGAGTCTGATAATAACATACACAATATGTAACAGGCAACTGCCTGCAAATGGTTACTGTAGGCTAACAATGGTTTGTGACATTCTAGTGCCCTATGCGCCACAGTTGGCTACAAGATAGCTTTCGCTCCATCTCGCCAAGTCACGCTGTCGTCGAACTGACAGCTGCGCAAGTTCAATTATATCAGAAAGGGGCTGACATGTCAACCCAAAAGTGAAAATAAACTTCATTCCATAGCTGTTGTCCACTGGAACAACATTCTATTACTTTCGATTGGGGTTTACAACGTCGCTACAAGATTCTATGTACACTAACTCTTCAGCGAAAATAATATGTGGAAAGGTTACCTGCGATAGTGTTCTAATCAGCTTGATGAATCGACAGTCTTCTCCACAGTAACAAAATATCCCAATGTAGTTTGTGATTCTGTATACCAAAACGAAAACTTAACCTATTTCAGTGTCCAGATCGAAAGCAAAACAAGTAAAGGAAGTGCCTTGCGTGGAAATCCCCTCCCGATGTGGTTGTTTCACGTCCCCTGGATCTAGATGGCGTTGTACGTGGTTCTGGAGATCACGGAAGCCTGCTCATTGGTCTACGCCTCTGCAACGGATAGCTCAATTTCATTTTCACTTCCTCAGTTCCAATCTGATTGAATTATTGCCTACACTTTCTGCTCGAGAAAAGCTTGAAACGAAACTAGTTGCCCCGTAGCATGTTTCCTAACATGGTGGCTAAAGTATTTATTTTCCATGGTTGTTTTCGTATGTTATACTGTTGTGGTGCAGTGTACATAGCCCTTAATATACTGTATTCGATAATAACGATGGCCATGATGAAATGCGTTGTAGTGTTTATTTTTAAATGAAAGCAAAACTTGTGTAGTTTCATGTTCTTCAGAAAGCCAACAACGAGGTGGTTGCACTTGCCTGGTAGTAAGGTCAGCTAGGCTGTTTCCCCTGGCCCCCACAGGAAATAAAATGTCTTGTGTCTGCAGACAGACTCTTTTCTTAAGGCTACACTGCAAAACCCACCCATTATGTTACCCATGATCTTGTATTGGATAACGACATCGTTTTCAACAATTGAATTAGACATAGTATGTTAGCTTTTGAAAGGGAACATACGATTATTTTACCTGTACAGATCATAGTATTTTCTGTTGAAGGGAAATGTTTGGCAACTTAAAATATGACATTATTCTGGTATTCAAGGTTCCAGTAGTATGTCAAAACCGTATTTCAGAAATAATTTTACACAAAACTCAACATTTTCATAAAATGTCTTGAAGTATTTACATTAAATGTTCAGTTTCTTGGATTTGTTTTGTGTGCCATAAAATAATTTACCATGGAAGTTATTTTATCAATGTTTCTCTTTTTAGACATTAACCTATGTGAAACTATGGCTGTGGTGGATCTGATTTCCTTGTGATCTTTGGTTAGCCATCTACAGAGCCTTTTGCAATTACTGGGACAGTTAGCATTTTCTTTCTTCATTTGATTTTGCCGATGACCTCTTTAACTGTCAGTGCTGAATGTTAATGGTTAAAGTTTAATTCCATTCTGGGCTTGGGACACACTAACAATGGGTCCATGACACTGTGTGATTATGGATGTAGTCTGCTAGTCACATTGTTTACGGAACATTGTAGATGGAACGGTGCTTCTAAACAGCGAACAGTTATAAGGGCCTTCAGCAGGTAAACCCGTTTGTCATTTGCTCTGCTTCTGTGCTGGGGCTGTATCCCTGCTGCAACTTGTTATCAAACCAGATACCTTTTATCAATTCTGAAAATCAACACTTGGAAAGTGGTGATTTTGCAAACAATTCAAACTATGAACAGATGTGTAATCTAGAGACTTTTTTAATTGGGTTGGTGTCCTTCTCTTGATTGATCTGTTAAATTATGCTGAACTTGCCAACAAGAGAAAATAATAAGGCAATCAGGTAGTACCTGCCCTGTTGCACCCCTTTATATTAAGGTATTTATGAATTTAAATGTATGCATATATTCAGTTTATCACAAAGTACTGACAAATTACCTGATGTATTAAGAAGAGTTGCATTTTAAGAGCAAAACAAACACATTGTACTGTAAGTCCACCAAGAAGTCAGAACTCCATTCATTATCTATTCTTACCAGCATGTTTTATAGGCTGTAATTCAGTCAATTTTTCCTTTTAACAATTTTGATAACTGATGAGAGTTTTTCTTTATGTACAGTCTATGTACAGAGAGAACATACCACTCTGATGAATAATGCTCATTTAATGAAGTTAGATCAAAGCTGAATCCATGCATTACCTTATAATAAATCACAGTATTCTATATAACAAAACTAAGTCATGGCATACAGTGTTGATTGAATGATGCAGTGAAATCCTTTTAAAGCAGATTTGATCTGATTTTGATTTTATTAAATGAGCAACATTCACCAGAGTAGGCTAGAAACACACACGCAGAACTGAAACTGGACATGTGCCCAAGGTTCGGGAAGCTCTGGATCTCTTGGTTGGGCAGAATAACAATCCAGAAAAATTCAGATCAGCAACTACCAAACCCAACCTCTAAATTCTAGGCTATGAAAACTAGTGAAAGCTGATGGTAATAAAAGGTTAGATGTGCTGCCTAATAGAGAATAAACTGTGGGCTATAAAAAGAAAGACAGACACACTCTGTATTTAGGCTCCGATTGATTTTTTGCACAATACACCAACATTTTGGCATCAAGTGCCAAGACCAATGTTTCAGCATCAACGTGTCATGTCTTGCCCAAGTAATCACTGGGAGCATAAACACAGTATGCAACTTTACTTCTCTTGATGAAAAGTCAACTGAATCTCTTGAGGAGTGACTTCTGTGGTTCCTATTTACCCAGCTTGTTATCTATGAATGTTTGATCTCACTGAATAACCAGCAGGCCTTAATGGGCCGGTACTTTTAAAATATCATCTGTCAACAGCTTGCAGGATATACAACCAAGGCCTATTTCAATCAAAGCATTGAAGTCAAATGAATCTGGGAAGAAGAGATCTTTGGTCAATTCACATTCAAAGCTATTTGGGCCAGGAATCTCGGAGGAAGACTCAAAATATAGCGCCACCTTGTGGTTGACATATGATCTGCAGGATCTCCAAGACTGTTTTTCTTCCAAAGTTGTCCATCAGAATGTCATATTTCAGATTTGACTATGTAGAAATCAAATAAACAAAAACAGATGATTTGTCAACTTCTGTATGGACCTACATTCTATTATAGTTCTATTACATTCATGCTATATGTTAGAGGACATCAAAAAAGATGATTCACGAAAAAAACAAGCCCAAGTCTTTCCCAAATATTTGCATTTCACAGAGGGCCTGTATGAACCAGGAACCATTCTACCAGTTCCTCCTGGGAGTTTAAGCCAGAGGAGATACATAGAGATCACAGCCTTGGCAATGATACACATTACTCACAGTGTAGATCACTTGGAAAGAGCAAGGCAATCCAGGGTTGTAGACTCAATTCTCATGAGGTGGCAGTTTAAAAAAAAGTTGGAAAATGTATGCACTGACTGATCTAAGACGCTCTAGATAAGAACCTATGCTAAAATTACCAAAATATACGCTATCACTTCTGAACTCCAAATATGGTAGTCATTATACATTAGTACAGTACAATTAACATGCAAGTAGAAGTTATGATGCTGGGCTATACACCTTTTTTACAAGTCATACATATACACCTAGAATGAAAAAATGTTTGCAATCATAGCATTTTGGGGCAGGAGATAGCCTATAGCATCTGAACTTTAACCAAAGGGTTGCAAGATCAAAGCCAGCATCATTCTTTCCAGGAGGAAGGTAGTAAAGTAACAATATAATTATGAGCATAGGTGTTTTGGTATCTCAGCATTTCTTGAAATGCATAATTTACTTATTATGCGTGTACTCCAAAGTAGTATTTAAAATGTTTTATTACATAATCAAAATATGTTGGAGACATAAGAATGAAAAGGGCTATCTTTAGCTTAATATAAATTGCATGAACAGATTATTTTTACTAAGAAAAATACATGCAACTCGTCTTAGAATGCCAAACACTGACTGGAGTCTCAATCCGTCCTGCTTGGAACTCATCTTAAAGCTCAAAAAGACTCTTCTCACTTTGACTTAAATAATAACGACTTGATCCCATTACTCATTGTAAGTACTATGTAAAAATGTACATGCATAGACAGCCTGCCTCCCCTATAATAGTGAGTTATTAACAACACTGTCCTACTCCATGCCACTCTAAAAAGCAAGCTCATTACTCATTACACCCACTGGAAGAATCAGGGCCTGGGGGAAGGGTATCAAACATTAGCTTTACAGGGAACAATATCAACTGTTGGTTACAATGTTGTTTAACCTATTATCAGCCTTAACCGGTTCATTACCTAGACATGTAGAGGCAAAGAAAACTGTTTAATCCTATTGATGGATCAGCCTTGACAAATTTATGGATTTGGCATGTAAGTATCTCTGAGAGCAAGGTTAATGAATACTGTTTCCAGAGAGGATGTACTAGCCTGGGGGCCAGTTACCCCTCCCAAATGTATTCTCTGTCCATACTCAGCAGTGTCTCCTCACAGATTTATTTTGTCAGGTTGGGTGTGCGCTTCCCTGGATTTGCCTGTAAACATAATAAACAGTTACTTGTTGGTGTCCAGGCACTCCACAATAGGTAGAGGGATACACGTTGTGTCTATAATGGTGCTGTACTAGGACTCTGGAAGGAAGAATATTAACACATGCAAATTAAGCACTAAACTGCAGGAATCTGGCCTAGAGCTTGCTTGGGGTTTACAGGACGAGTATTGTTGGTATACGCATAGCTGCACTCCCCTGATAGAACCTCCAAAAAAACTCAAGGCCTAAAATAGACAAGTCAAGCTTCAAGCACATCCAAATAAAGCACTACACAGGGGGGAGATAAATTATAAAGTCTATGCTGGTGCACAGCTATAAATTATGGGTCACTACCAATAATAACTAGGACTAGTAGTTGACAGTGGGGTGGGTCCAAAAATATACACATTCACTAAAGATGACTAGGCCTAAATTGTCCTTTCCATATTAAGCTGTTATTTAACACCAAACAAAACAACAATACAGTTGATTTGTTTTCAATAGCAGATTTTTTACAAAAGTAGAAAGGATTGAAATATACATATTTTTAAACATACTGATACCTGACTTGAAAGATAAAATAACTTTATTTTTAGTTTAATTGCCAGGATTATTTATTTATTTACACCGTATAGTCTGCACCTTTCAGCTCAACTTGGAAGTCGGTCCAGAGCCTTTTGAAGCCTCTCGTTGACAGTCTTCAGCTGATCCTCAGTCCCCAACACACCACGGGCCTCCAGGAGAAGAGCTGGTAGGCTGGAGGGACCATACTATGGAGAGGGAACAGCAATTTTAAACGGAACAATGCTTTCTCATTGGAAGGGTCTATAATAGGTTATTGGCACTGCCTATTCTTCTCTGCCCGATTATACAATAAAGTATTCTGGCTGCCAGGTCATTTGCTACATATTTTAGCCTGAATCTGCCATCTTTGAAAGTTTGAAAGTTGCTGAAAACTCATCAGCAATTGAATAATCTCTAAATTACCACAGTATCAAAGCCAATTATTTAATGCTGCTTCAAAAATACTGCACCACTTGTATTCTGGCAAATGCTAAAACCTTTGGGGTATAGAATGAAACTGTCAAAGTGTCATTACCCCATCAACACATTGCTGCAAAACCGGAAAGAGGCTCTTTGTGTAATTTCTCCTACATAGGGGCAATATGGAGGTCAATCCAGACTCAATGCAGAGAAGAAAGAAATGTGTGTGGACATGTGTTTGGCCGCAGCAATTTATCTGAATAGCCAGGCAAATGTTGTTTATGCCCTGTGAAGATTGGCCATGTGTTAGGTTAAATTCTGAGATGTATCTGGGTAGAACAGAAGGCCTGTTGTTGTTTATGCCCTGTGAAGATTGGCCATGTGTTAGGTTAAATTCTGAGATGTATCTGGGTAGAACAGAAGGCCTGTAGTTGTTTATGCCCTGTGAAGATTGGCCCTGTGTTAGGTTAAATTCTGAGATGTATCTGGGTAGAACAGGCTACCTGTTCTACCTGTTCTACCTTCTACCCAGGTGATGACCTCACCTCCTCCACCTGGTCAGGGTGGACTTTTCTATGGTCTAGGTAGCTCTTGTGCAGGTGACTCAGATCCTTCAGGAAGGTGGTGCCCTTCCTTATGTCTGTTAGCCTCTGTTCCAGTTGAGACTGGTCCTTCTGCAAGGCCCTTAACTGGGTCTCACTTCTAGCAAAGAACAAAGGGGTGTTCCACATTCTGAATTTGGTTTTGTGAATGATATCAGGAATCTGAAGGGTTCTGAATTAAGGAATGGTCGAACATTTCTCCCAGCTGATAAAACATTTTAGGAAGCCTCAATATGGTTATTCTCGCAACATCAGATATTGACAACAAATCTCATCTTTATCCCTATGGAGAAATTATACTGGCAAAAAAAATATTATTATTATAAAATATTGATGTACATTCTTCCTTACCCCACAGTATACAAACATAACCGATCCAATTAAATCTTTTGTTACCTTATAAGTTCGTTTTTGGCTTCGAGCAGCCTGGCTCTTTTTTGGTTAATGGCAGCATTCAACTGAAAAACAACAACTAAAGGCTGATGATTGACCTCATTAAAATATTTTGACTGGAAAAATAGTGACTATCTTCATAGTTGTACAAATACATGTCATGGAACCAGTGTAACAAGGTCTTCTAAGAGATACTCATGTCTACAAGCTTCCAGAGACCTAGTGAACATACAAGAAACACTTTACCTTTGCATTTTCAATTTTCAGGACTTTTAGCTCCTTTGAATCAGTTATCTAAATAAGGAAACAAAAAAATAAATGAAAGTGTGGACGAAAACACTCATAATATGTGCAAACGTTATTTTTGAAGTTGAAAGTGAATGAGTAACTTACAATTTCTGTGAGCTGATCTTCAAATGAGTTTGAAAGAGCATTTATAGCCTGCTTTACTGCATTCGAATCCAATGTATCCCTGAATAAAACAGTGAGAATAATTATTTTTTGCACCCCATATTTATTTTTGATAATGATTACTTCGAAGATTTCTATGCCTAATGGATAATGAGAACTCACAAATATTCTGACACAAACTCCAGAAATGAATCCAACACCACATCAAGGTCAGTGGGATTTTTTACATTCCTTTGTCTCTGCTTGTCTCTTTTGGAAGGACCAGAATTTCCTGAAAAAGAAAAAAGACATATACAGTATATTTTAAATATACTGTAAATTTTCTATAAAATGTCTCCACAATTTCTTGATATCCAATCCTTATATCCCCACAGCAACTTTCAAGAGACGCTACAGCGCGATGAGAAAAGGAAATCCCTACTGAACATGCCACCCTCCCACCATGGGCAATGGCCTATATGCATCACCCAATGGAGGTCCAAGCCACCGTCAGCCACAAGGCTTGAACCTAGACTGAGGTGGATAACATGGCACTTTGAAAGAGTCCCTTAAACTCCTGCGCCACCGGGGATATCCTAGAATACGACTAATTACTCTGGTGGTTATTGTTCACAAATAAATAAATTTGTGTGGAGTAGTGTTTGACCAAGGTGGTCTTGAGAAGACTCATTGTGTTGCTATAGAGGATGTATTGATGAATAAAGATCTCACTCAGTTACCCAAGGACCCCGATGAAGACTTCCTCCTTGGTCCCTGCAAACTCCTTCTAGGTACCATAACTGAGGACTTCCTCTGCTTTCCCTGATAGACCTGTGAGGCCTTCTTCTTACCTGGACTCTGTGGGTGAAAGGGGTGGTTAAGTTTCCCTTTTTGTTAACAATCAAGGTTAGCTGTAGTCAAGAAACAGGCAGCATATCAAAACAAATAGTAAGTAAGTGATAAACATGTGATATCACAGATCAGGGTTTCTCTTCTGCCTCCCATCCCACTAGACATTTCATATTTTTTGACTGGCACACCTGTTCCTGTTAGTCAAGGGCTTGATGATTAGTTGACTAACTGAATCAGTTGCGCCAGTTTAAAAACAAACAAAACAGCAAAATGACTTGGTGGGCCGGAAGAAATGGTTGGGAGACCATGTCCTACATAACAAGAGATAAATAGTACAGTTCTCTAAAAGCTTGTTTCCCAAACCTCTCAGAGGGCATTTAAAGCATCTAGCCACAAGGAGGAGCAGCACTGTCTTGGCTGTTCTTACCCAGCTAATGTCCTCATCTGTCAGATCCTCTGAAGACAACGATGCTCTACGTTTCCTCTGAATAGGTTGAGGACCACAGCCAAGAGCAGACATGGCATTTCCGCTATCCTCTTCGTTTGCTGATTTCTGTGAGGAAGCAGTAAAGAAAAAAAAGGCAACATGACAGTGCTTTCAGCAACAGTGTCATCTTATGCTAAATAATCTCGTTCTCAGACCCAAATGTGAAAAGTTTGCTGGACCAGCTAGTCAAACCTATCTTTCGTTAGCAAATAGAAAGACCGAAGAAAGTCCTGGCGTAAAGGCATTGGTTTTATCTAACCAACCAATCTCCCTGCCTTGTACATGTCTATGTTCAGAGCTGAGGTGATAAATGTAATACCGAGTTATCTACATTTGTGTCCGATGCCTGTTTCTGGGGGGCAGATGTCTCACTCTGAGCTTGTGTTAAATCCTTTCTGCCTTTCACCTCTGCAACTTCCTTTTGGGGCCTTAAATTATAGATGGAGAATAAAGAAACAGAATTAGTTTACAGTTTCAGAACAACTAAGATCTCCCATTTTGACAACAAACCAGTTTTACCTGGTTTTGGGTTTCACTCCAAGTTTATTTTGGCCATTTTTCTTTAGTGACGATTCCTTCGGCACAACCACTCTGCTAGATTTCCTTTTGGTCTGACCTCTTCCAGCCTGTGTAGGTATTTTGGGGGTTTCAGAATGGACTTTTTTGGATGGCCCCCCTCTTCCATTAGCTGCCCCCTCATTGTCTGCTGCCTCTTGGTCCTGAGCCGATTTAGGGCTGAAATCTTCCTCAAGGGCAGTGCTGTGCAATGGGTTACCTGGGAGGTAAATTAAGAGACTTGTTATCGAATAAAGACATTAGGTATTTTTTAAAAATTAAAAAAAGTTTCAATTTCAATTCACCATAAATATCACACAAATCAAGGAAACTGGCTTTCCCAATCGTTGACACATTCGGGGAAGAAAGACTGGCCGCTGGTTTAGATTTCTGTGCATCGTTTGATGAATCGATCTGAGGAGAAGACATTGAAAAGGGAAAACTTTACTAGCTAGCTGGCTCCTAACAGCTGATAAAAGTACCCAACTAACATGTGACAAAGATTTTAGAGTTAAAGTTTATTTCATAAAAACAGTACATTGAAATAGATTAATTTGATACTAATCTATGGATTTAACATGAATGGTAATACTGATATATGCATATGGAGGATTGAATGTTTCACCAGATGAAACCAACATTTACGTTTATATATTTGTTCAATATACTTACCTAGCTAATAACTTGTTTATACAATAAAATTAATTTGTGGACCAATAAAATGGGCAACAAACCTCAACAAGCTGCTTTTGCAAATTCTGTAGTACCTTAGTAATCTGGCTCTTCTTACTGTATGGAGGAGATAAGAGAGTGGTGAGAGATTATTTGGGAGTCTTTAAAACATGAACTTTGCTTGATGGCAGACAACAGCAGTAGCTAATTGAACTAGCTGGCTAACATAAGTTGGTAAGGTTACATTTCCGTAATTTACCGCTCTTATCCAGAGGGACTTATTGGAGCAAATCAGTTAAGTGCCTTTATCGGCTCTCAAATTGTAAACCAGTGACTGTTAAATGTTTTGGGGGAAAAAAACACACAAAAGACCATGTGTGTATTGTACAACAATAGTTGAGAGAATCTGCATGAAGAATGGGGAAAACTGCCCAGCTGTGCAAAGCCAAAAGAGGCATACCTAAAAAGATTTCAAGCTGTGATTGCTGCCAAAAATGCTTATACGAAGTACTGAATAAAGGGTTTGAATACTTATGTACATGAGATATTTTAGTGTTCTATTTTTAATAAATTAGCACATTTAAAAAATGTCTGTTTAGTCAATATGGTGTATTGTAGATTGATGGCAAAATGCAATCAATTATAAATTAAGTCTATAACACAACAAATGTGGAGAAAGTGAAAGGATCTGAATACTTTACAAAGCTAATTATATTCTCTATGTATGTGTGTGTACATGTTATGAGGAGACAGGATGAAATGAGCCACTTGGAAGCTGGGGATAAGGTGGCCACTGGAAATTTAGTAAAGACAGCTGGGTTGACAACCCTCTTACAAGATGTGACCAGGCAAAGACAGTCCTAAAGACAGCAAACCTATGCACGGCAATGTCCCCTTTACTGTCACATCCATAGCTACATTGCCGGGTGAATACATGAACCCTGGCCCCAATCAAGGTACGTAGAAATCGCAGATCTGAAAAGATCATTTCTTATCGCGTTCCAAAACTATACCGCTCTAGGCAAATAGCTATAGCCTATTACATGGACTAATGACCAAACAGTACTTTACCTCATGATGATGAACGGGCGGGTCTCAGACGATGTACCGTTCCAAGATGAGAATGTAAGGTTTTACTTATTTGTTTAAAAACAAGTTGCAAACAAATGGACAACAGATAGAAAGCTTAATAGGCAGGTCAACCAAAGAGACCGTTAGCAGACAAGCTCGTTACGATGTATTTGTTTTCTTTATGGATCAGCTGAACGTTCGACTTTCCCGCAAAAACTTTCTCGCAAAGTCATCGCGAGACTATGTCGCAAGTTAGTTTGAGTACCACCCGGTACCACCCACATTATTGTCATAGAGTGAAACCCATTAATATACATTTCCCAGTTCCCAGGATTGCATTATTAGCGCCCATTATTTACGTATTCATACCGACCGATACCGACCCATACGTTGTGAATAGGCTGCGCGGCGCATGTTGGGTCATGTTTGGACAAATGCGCTCCATCAAGGAGTGAAAAAACCTAACATTTGCACGAACTGTGTGAATAAGAACACGAATATTTTTTATATATTTTTTAGTTCTGAGATATGTAACGTTTTCTTTGTACAGCCAGACTGCAGTAGGCTACCGGATTCAAGCTAGCGAATGACTGATACATTCTCCAACGAAGACCGACGAAGACAAACCGCAGTGAAATTGTTACCATGGCACCATGGTTACCTTCATGCCCTTAAAGTGACAGCTGACATTTTTTGTCAGGTCAGATATTTCAGTTAAGACACAGTCACAAAAGTTAATGTTGCAATATACCATGTTACTACTTACTGGTAACATATTTATTATTTGAGAAATATTACACAGCATATTCATGCTTTATGTTTTTTGTCAAACCGATTTTGATCTAGCAACCATAGTGGCTGGTGGACCAAATTGTTATTTTTGCATTATGGTGCTTTTATTAATTAAGCACCTCGTTTAGGTCAAGTAGTCTTGTCCCTGAATTCACAAAATTCCCTCCCTGAGTATGAGGAGAAAACAGTATGTAAATTAATTCCCAAAATGGTTAAGTGTTCACCTGGATCCAATTTGATACAGAGGGTAAGATGTAGGCCTACAGCTCGTTATTGCAGACATGCAAGTTAATCAAAATACTTGAAACCTCTGTTTTGGACAAGTATTTTCTGCTATTGGAAAAGTAAAACATCCTTCAGACAAGTGGCCAAAAAATTAATGGCAAGCCCTGCTATAGTGTCTGGTGTAATGCATCCTAAGCAATTCTAAGAAGTTTCTAGTGAGACATGGAAAATACCCTCCAGGTTGAAAATACAATGTTTTACATTATATTTTTACAAAATATATATATTTTTTGAATTCATAATTCAGACAATTACAACCTGTATCAATCACGATATTATGGACACACTAGTATTAGTAATGTTTAGTAACATAACATGCTAGCTAACATATTATTGGCTGAAGAACTGTTCTAATTTTAAAAGCCCTTGAATACAAGTTTGTTGGGTTTACTATTTTCAACAAGCGTGTCAAGCCAACCAGTTCAAAATAACACTAAACTGGGAGCTGTCAGACCTTTGTTGTCAGTGCTTTCAATACAAATGCGATCTCCAGAGAAAAAACGAGCTCAACTGGGAAACGTTTTAAAATGAAATGTGCTCTCCTCCAGCGCCGGTGTGCTGATTAATACTTCCTGGTTGAGTGCGAAGTGTTATAACAAGCTGATCGGTTTGGAAGAAATGTGCATCGGAAGACAGATGTCTTGATCTTTATATCTTCAATTTTCAAAAAATGCCTATGTAGTCGATGCTATTAAGTAAGGCCAAAATCGCAAATTGAACATCACAAAATAAAATGGTGCAAAAAATTAAATAATTTCAAGCTTAATTGGCTGCAACTTCCTTTTGGCTCAGGTTGGAGTCATGTCCAACTGGGTCATTAGGAGTGATCAGCCAATTAAGTTGGACATCCCACCCAGTTGACTACATAAACATTTTGGCAGATCTCAGTGCATTCACAGACACCATAATGCGAAATATAATATATAGGGATGCTTCCTCTAACTGTAAGATTGCCTCATAGATGTCCTAATGGGAACTATAGTTCTGCATTTGAGTAATTCACCTGATGCTCTTGTCAAGAAAAACATTCATAAAAAAATAATTGCATTCCTATTGTTCTGTTCTTAATGTTTTTTCATTATGGGGAAAGACTGCATGGAAGATGAAAGGATTCAACAAATCTGATCTAAATTACTAAAACGTAAATGTAAAAATTACATTACTACTGTCTGCCATAAGGTTAATACATTTCCAATAAACTGGCATCTGTTTATTTTATTTTTTACAAAACAAATACCAAAGAACATTTTAGTGAGAATACATCAGCACCATACAGGTTATAACCAGTGCTACATTCAATCTGATTATGCTTGTGATACAAGTTGTGCATAGACAGCAAATTACAACCCAACCTAATAAAACCAACAACAATGAAATTAAGTCATTCATTTGAATTATTTCCAAACACAAATAATTTACACATAAAAATATTTTCTTTAAAAAGTATTGGCATATCTAAAGTAATGGCATTGAAATTAGTGAATTACACACTGAGATCTCTCCCAGGATTACAATCACGGTTTTGCTGATCTCTGGTTTTTAAACAAATTAAACCATTGAGGAACAGTGTAACATTTTATATTTAAATAAACATATCTCTATTTTTCCAGTTAACTCAAAAAATCACATTTAAGTGGGGATTTGAGTTTGAAGATAATATGGAAATTGAGAACATTTAAAAGGAAGAAATGCCTGAGACCAGTCTTAATTTGATGAGTCGTAATTCATTCAGCAATAGTTACAGTTGTCCATCAAAGCAAACACATTGGATTACAAACATTAATGTATTGGTGTATCTTAACTTTGAAAAACATTACAAGACCTTCATTTAGGCATGTCTCCTAAAATTAAATTCCCATTTTCACGGTTTCAGAATCCCCTAAAAGTGTATTTAAAAAATCCAGAAGTCTTTATTGGAATTTAAGTAGACTGATATATACTTACATAAAAGATAATTAAAATGAAATATGCATGTTGGCACTGATACATTTAATTCAAGGTAACTATTGAAAGTCACCAGTAACACCTCTGTAAAAATATTTTGCTCACAATACAGCTACCCAATTAGTCAGCAGTGAGGCTTTGTGCTCAGAAACACATACTTTAGAAAAAGCAGCCCTATCAAATTTGCCATGTGGGTTCATAAGAATACTAATGAAGTATGGAGTGGTTTTATTTACTGACAGTATGTACTTGTATGTGGTGTTATTTACACTACCAACAATTGCTATATGGCATCATTCATGTACAATTGATGGTAACATCAACCAGTTTCTTCTTCCCTTTTGATCCTACTGTGTTTTCTACTGAGACACAGACCTCTGGCCATGCAGGGCAGAGTGAATCCGTGGACCCTGTCTCACAGAGATCCTAAATCAGTGGCATCAAAGACTTCTACCATCTCCAGGTACATCCTGCCTTCCTTTGTACCACTGTTCACATCTTGATCCTCGAGTACAGTTTGTCGATCTCCTCCCTGAAGTAGTTCCTGAGTTCAGCTCTCTTTGCTTTGAGGGTGGGAGTGAGAAGGCCATTTTGGATAGAAAACATCTCTGTGTGCAGGGTGATGTCCTTCACCTGATGAAGACAAGAGACATGGAACATAATATGTAGTTATGTTCTTTAGTAAAGACCTGATATAGAATAAAACACTGGCATTCTAACAAAAAAATATTTTTTCTTGAAGATTAACTTTTTACCTGCTCGAAGGACTTCAGACCAGCATCATTCCCTAATTTCAATATGTCCTCTAAAATGGCTTTTTTTAAATCCTGCATGAAAATATAATACTTCATTCAAATTATATGGATTCTCAAACACAGTGAAGTAGATGTAAGTGTTATATGTGGATGTTCTATATAGTCGAAATACCATGTTGTTGCAGAGCTCTGTGTAGGATCCCTCCAGTCCTCTCTTCTTAGCCCAGACAGGCAGGTAGTCTGGATCTGGCACAATGATGGCCACTAGGCATGCCTGGAAGACAACACAATATTTGGATATTTTCTCAATTAGATATGCTCAACTACTGCATCCTCTCTCTTCCGTCTTCTTTCGCTTTCTTGAAAATGAATTTGTTTGAAATGAGACAGTCTTTTCCAACGTGTGCCTTATCAAGTAAGTTCATTGTATGGGGTTGATAACAAAATAAAGAGACACATTTGTAAATGCAACGGAGGGCAGCATTCAGTTCCTTGTGAAGTTATGGGGGTGGTGTTGTATACACCGACATAATAATACTTGGCAAGATATCTATTTTCATAAATAAATCTGATTATTCCTCCAAAAAATGGCTCGCTTGTTATGCGTTTACTACTGCCAAGGGAACAGTACCTGGCTGTTACCACTCTGCTACCGCCATCTAAATGGAAGTGGGTACGGCCAGGACATAACATTTTTTAAATGTGCCTAACCACTGTGTGTATACTGACAGAATTAACCTGTAAGGACAAGAACAGTTAGTCTCTTCCTGTTCCAATACGTGTTCTAACATATTGTGGCTAGTGAAAATGACACAGTGTAGTTGTAGTACATCCCACTGTTATGGACACTACCAATCCTTCCTTACCTGCAGGCTGTCCCCATGCACAAAGATCTGTGCCACAGCATCACAACGGGTGTAGATATTCTCAATCTTCTCTGGTGCAATGTACTCTCCCTGGGCCAGCTTAAAGATATGCTTCTTCCTGTCCACGATTTTCAAAGTACCATTCTGTACACACAGTTGAAAGAGAAATATGCAGATCCCTTCACTTTCTCCACATTTGATGTCATAAAATGAATTTATTAAATGTAGTTTTTTAATCTACAAACAATACAACCTAATGACACCTTTTTGGACATTCACAGCGGTACCATTCACAGACCACCCCAGCATTGTCTTAACTGGGTGCTGAAGGATGAATTTTGCCCCAGAAGCATCCCCATAGCATCATACTCCCACCACTATCTTCACCCTAGGGACAGTATCAGCCAAATGATAAGTGGTACCTTGCTTTTTGCTGGATGCACCACTTGACATTTATGCATGTTAGCACGATTTTGGTCAAATGAGACCAGAGAAGCTTTTTCCACAAGGTCTGAGTCCTTTTAGTGCCATTTGGCAAACTTCAGACGGCATGTCGTATGCTATTTATTCAGGATAGTTTTCCATCTAGCCACTCTACCGTACAGGCCTGAGGGATGTAGTGCTGCAGAGATGGTTGTTCTGGCAGGTCCACCCATCTTTGCAGAGAAACTCTGAAGCCTTGTTAGAGTGACCATTGGGTGTTTGATCACCTCCCTGATCAAGGCCCATCTTGCCTGTATACTTAGTTTGGCCAGACGGCCAGCTGTAGGAAGAGTCTTGGTGGTTCCAAACTTCTTCCATTTCACAATGATGGAACCCACTGTGCTCCTGGGAAATTTCAATGCTTTGGCTTTTTTTTTTGATCTATCTACAATTCCCATGTGTTATCGATTGAAATTGCAACAGGTGTACTCCAATCAAGTTCTAAAAACATTTCTAAAGACACAGGCTGTTTCTGAGCTCAATTTGGAGTGTTATGGAAAATGATCTGAATACATACAGTATCTCACAAAAGTGAGTACACCCCTCACATTTTTGTAAATATTTGAGTATATCTTTTCATGTGACACCACTGAAGAAATGACACTTTGCTACAATGTAAAGTAGTCAGTACTTTAGTGAGTGTACAGCTTGTATAACAGTGTTAATTTGCTGTCCCCACAAAATAATTCAACACACAGCCATTAATGTCTAAACAAACTGGCAACAAAAGTGAGTACACCCCTAAGTGAAAATGTCCAAATTGGGCCCAATTAGCCATTTTCCCTCCCCGGTGTCATGTGACTCGCAAGTGTTACAAGGTCTCAGGTGTGAATGGGGAGCAGGTGTGTTAAATTTGGAGTCATCGCCCTCACACTCCCTCATACTGGTCAATGGAAGTTCAACATGGCATCTCATGGCAAAGAACTCTCTGAGGATCTGAAAAAAAGAATTGTTGCTCTACATAAAATGGCCTAGGCTATAAGAGGATTGCCAAGACCCTGAAACTGAGCTGCAGCACGGTGGCCAAGACCATACAGCGGTTTAGCAGGACAGGTTCCACTCAGAACAGGCCTCGCCATGGTCGACCAAAGAAGTTGAGTGCACGTGCTCAGCGTCATATCCAGAGGTTGTCTTTGGGAAATAGACGTAGGAGTGCTGCCAGCATTTGGTTCAGATGGTGTCAAGCGTGTCAGGTGAGGAGTACAAAGACAAGTGTGTCTTGCCTACAGTCAAGCATGGTGGTGGGAGTTACAGTTCATTGAGGGAACCATGAATGCCAACATACTGTGACATACTGAAGCAGAGCATGATCCCCTCCCTTCGAAGACTGGGCCGCAGGGCAGTATTCCAACATGATAACGACCCCAAACACACCTCCAAGACGACCACTGCCTTGCTAAAGAAGCTGAGGGTAAAGGTGATGGACTGGCCAAGCATGTCTCCAGACCTAAACCCTATTGAGCATCTGTAGGGCATCCTCAAATGGAAGGTGGAGGAGCACAAGGTCTCTAACATCCACCAGCTCCGTGATGTTGTCATGGAGGACTGGAAGAGGAATCCAGTGGCAACCTGTGAAGCTCTGGTGAACTCCATGCCCAAGAGGGTTAAGGCAGTGCTGGAAAATGATGGTGGCCACACAAAATATTGACACTTTGGGCCCAATTTGGACATTTTCACTTAGGGGTGTACTCACTTTTGTTGCCAGCAGTTTAGATATTAATGGCTGTGTGTTGTGTTATTTTGAGGGGACAGCAAATTTACACTGTTATACAAGCTGTACCCTCACTACTTTACACTGTAGCAAAGTGTCATTTCTTCAGTGTTGTCAAATGAACAGATATAATCAAATATTTACAAAAATGTGAGGGGTGTACTCACTTTTGTGAGATACTGTATGTATGAAATATTTTGGGAGGGTTCTCAATAAATTTGCACAGATTTCTAAAAACATGTTTCTGAGGTACTGTGGCACAGAAAATAAAATACAAAAACAAAACAAATGTTTTGAAAATAAAATACAAACACAAAACAAATGTGGACAAAGTAAAGCGAACTGAATACTTTCCGAAGACACTGTATATAGAGACATACAAAGTATGCTTACCGGTAACCACTTGCCAATGTCCCCTGTGTGGACCCAGCCGTCAGCATCAATGGTCTCCTTTGTCCTCTCTGGGTCCTTCAGATACCCCAGGAACACATTGGCTCCTTTGACACATACCTGCAAAGACAGAAAGACATCTTTCATAGTCTGAGTAGGGTGGGTGTAAAGGGGTCATGAGTTAAGCACTATTAACACACATCATCTTTACATAAGATTCTTTATGCATCCCAAATGGCACCCTTACTCTCTGTAATGCACTATAAAGTGAACAAGGGAAAGGGTCTTGACTGGGTCTGTTTAGCAGCGCTATATTGGGAATAGGGTGTCATGTGTGACCCAGACCCACCTCTCCCTCTCCGTTGGCAGCCAGGTAGTTCATGTCAGCCACATCCACCAGCTTCACAGTGTTACAGAGCAGGGGCGCTCCAACATGACCTGGGAAGGAACGGAGAGAGATAACCAAGACAAGTGGCCAGTTAGCCTCTATAACACTGCAAGGTATTGTCTCAAATGGCACCCAATACCCTAAACAGGGCCTGGTTTCCATAGTGAAATAAATTAGGCTTACGACTGTGTTAACTATGCACCTTTTCTCTGACAACAAAGAGCGTGTTTCCTAAAACCTCACGCAGAAAGAATATTGGCTAAGTACGCCGTTAGACTATGTGAAAATAATAAGAGGGTCGACAGAAAGTAGAGTGGATCCTGGGCCAGCTTTCTCAATTCAAATCTTGTTAAGAAGACACAGAGTGCTGTTGGTTTTCTATTCTACCTGATATCAAACTGGATTCACCTAGTGTCCCATGTCTAAATAGATCCCTAAATTAGTGTGCTAGAATAAAAAACGTCAGTTCTATGGATCCCCAAGGCCTTGTGTTGGGAACCACTGGCCGATACTGGCTAACTCACTGGTCTACACTGCATCACTATGTGCTGCTTTAATTTTAATCTCCTCAGTTTAAATTTTCAACATATTTTATCCTGCAGAAAAGACATTGGGAAAATTTTATTTATCAGCATTCACAGAGAAACTGACAAATGCCTGTTCATTCAATGTTTAGTGGAGATCTTCATGTGTAAAGACACAAAGACGAGGAAAAAATTACTTAACAGTTTTAAGAATGGTCTGGTGGCAGACAAGGATTTTCAAGTGCAGCTTCAGTAACTATAGTGTTTGGAAACAGCTCAGAGATTTAACCAAGCTCCTATGAAGGCTATACAAACTTAGCCTTAAGATGCTTTTGGGTATGGACCCTGGTCAAGGGTGCCAGTTATCTCACATTGCATGTTGTTGTCACTAGACCACCAAGGGGAGGTGAAGAACAGACATGCAACTGAGCAAAAAATCTGTCATCTCCAGCAGGTGGCATTTTTCACCAAGCAAGTAGTTTATGTATGAAGGCCAATTAGTGTGAATTGAAATAGCATTTTTGCTACATGAGGCTTATCTGATGTAATGTAGTTTTGACAATGCCTAGATAGGTGTGTACTGATGTAGGTAGGACACAGATTTCGACTGAATACAGGCGGTTGATGTCAACACCACTCATCTAACATTTTAAAAAGTATTCAAATAGAGCACTGTATATACCAGTTGAGGGGAAAATGGGAGTTTTGTCCATGGGAACCTGTCAACAGAATCTAGTGGGAACCTGTTCTGCTCTGGACAATGACTACCATTGTTAAGGGCATCAGGATCGGGTCATAATTTACAGATCTCTCAAACGTGGGTTGGTGTGACGGTATGTTGGCTTGTCATTACCTGCTGTCCAATCCCCTGGCATTGACATCGTGCAGCCAGCTGTGCATTCAGTCTGTCCATATCCCTCATAAAACTGTTACGGAAAGACATTTTTGGGTTTGAATTATGTTTATGTATGGTAAAGGCCTGTAGCTCTTCTATACATTGCAGGAGTTTCATATTGATGCCATATAGCTGGATTTCATTCATATAAATATCAAAGTGTCATGTTTTTTAGGTCAGATCATTTTCATTTTCTTGAATGCCATGTTAACTATTAACCCTTTGCTGCCACTTCAAGAACCTGGACTTTGCACTAGTCGGACAGACAGATAACCCCTGCAGCCGAGTGAGTGAAACTCTACACCTAGCTCCTTCTCTTGGGGAGGTCAGAGATATCCACTGGCCTGGGAACATATGAGGTCCAACAGCTGGGAAACCACCAGACTACAACCTCCTCTGGTGCCATCTTATCCCAGAATGAATAGTGGAGATCCTAACAGAGACTCACATGGCAGCCCAGCACAGCACGCAGGAACATCAGCACTGGGGCAGACACTGGAGCAGCACCTGTCATCATCAAACGCACCCGTCCTCCCAGGCTGGCCTACAGGGGGCACCAAAGAGAAGCACAACATTCAGGGAGACGTTAAGACAGCTGGTGAAGCTTTGCAGACTTTTCCTTAACAAGTACCACGTGCCAGGCAGCGGCGTGCAGAGTACAGTGGTGTGTGGAGTACAGTGGTGTGTGGAGCACAGCGGTGCGTTGTATACAGTGGCGTGTAGAGGACAGTGGCAAGGAAACCGTACCTGTACTTTGCTAAAGAGGAGCTTGTCCCATACGCTGTCCCTCCTAACGATGCCACTCAGCAGCTCCGCCTCCTTCCTCTTGTAGGCGAAGTCCAACACCCACCTTTTGAGGGAGGTGTTTGCCTGCCCGTGGATCTGTGGACAGGACGTGTCAAGGACAGAGCCTCAGCAGGTATTTGGAAGGTCAGTGTATCTCACCTTGTCAAACAACCTGTTGAGGAGGCGTGGCACCATAGGAAACACTGTGGGCCGAAGGGTGGAGACATCATCCATCAGCAAACGAATGTCTCCCTGGTAGAAACCAATCTGTCCCCCGTGCACCAGAATGAGCCCCTGTGATGAGAGGTCAAAAGTTAGGGTGGGGTGAGGACAAATTATGAATGAAAGCCCAACGGGTCTGTATTTATGGGACCAGTTCCATTCACATAGATATGGCAAAAAAAACATATTGCCATTACATTGTAGGAAATTAGTTAAATGGAGGACTTAAAATGCATGAATGAATACCTGAATAGTCCGCTCAAACATATGGGCAAGGGGTAGGTAGGATATGTGAACATCATGGTGGTCCAATTTGATGTAATCCTACAGGACACACACAAGAAACACATGACACACACACATGACAAGGAGCGATGACTGATTAGGGGAGCCATACCTTCACCACCCGCTCAAACGTGAGCCAGGGGCAAGAGCAGCACATCGTTGTGGTTGGGCAGCCTACAGGAACCCAGAGCACCAGAGGACAACACAAATATGGGCAGGCCAAAGATACAGACAAACACACACAGTGTTAATATTAACAGACACACACCTTAGCGTGGAGAAAAAAAAGATATTCCAAAAGGAGTTACGAAAGAAAACGTAGAACCTAAATGTTGGCACTTGCAGAGAGGTGACTGAGTTAAACAGATGAGCCAGACTCAACGGAGGTGGAGAAGATGACACAGCGCTATTTCACAGACAGTGAACAGATGTCAGATTACATGCCAGACATTGTTTATACCGTCTTATCTCACAATCATTAGTGGAGATCTTATGTTCCACACCTGCAGGAGAAATAACATGCTGTATGATACTGAGTGGTTGTTCTGGACTGTGGGAGAAGACACCCCTCCCAATGTAAAAAAAACATGCTCATGACACTAGTACCAAGAACATAGCATTCAAAGTAGCTTCTGAAGTTTAACCATTGCATGTTAGTTAAGGGGATTTTTTCTCTCCTGTAGTGTCAGTTTTTGCAGATCAGATGTTTTAATCAGATAGAGGTGGCATGATGTTTGGCACCAAACTGTGTACTCACACATACAGTATATTTATTTAAACAGATTAACAACACTGTCCTCTTGCTTTACCCCAATGAGTTTGATGAAGGCAGAGATGTTGGAAGCAACATTCTCATGTGTTAGCATGGCTCCCTTTGGCGTTCCTGTGGAATAAAGCACAGAAATGTGACTGGTTGGGTACATGTGGCTTTAAACAGTGTGGAGACACATTGATCAACACTCTTAGATAAGAGCCATACAGTACATGAGGGCTGCAGAGGCCAGCAACATGTCCTACCTGTGGTTCCACTAGTGAAGCAGACAACAGCCATATCTTTAGGACTGGGAGGCTGAGGGTACAGGGTCACAGGTCAAGAAACTGAACAAAAGCACAATTCCAAACTATATGGGCCAGAGGCAGGGCCAGCTATCTTTACTCACCACTGGTTTGAAGTGGTGGGCCTTGCCGACAGCCTGGAGGGAGATAAGATGAATCCATCAAGTAGCTCTAGCCAGGCTTATAGGGCAACACCAGCCATAACATAAAACATTACTTAGGCATAAAGCAGAGTCAAAACACTCTCATAGACCGGGCCTGTCTGAAAGATGTGGTATGGGACACAACACCTAAAGTCAGTCGCAGAAAATTTAGTGAAGGCACTGGTGAAAAGCACAAAAGGACGAAGCCCCTCAAAGCCCCATTTATGAGCCAGTGTCTCCCCTCACCTCCACTTTGCTCAGACTGAGGATGTCGATGCCACACTCCTTCCCCTTGGCCGCCAGGTCATCATCAAAAGGCTCCATTAGTATTATGGTTTGAACATTGTGCTCTCTGTCAGACACACACTCCAGAACCAGCCTGGCCTTCTCAGGAACATCACACAGTATGGTGGAAAGGCTGGCTGCACGCACAGACCCACACACACACGTCAATCATTTTGGCCCTTCATTTCACGGCTCCAGAACTGATAAAGGTGTAGAGGCTAAGGAGTGAAGATGATCAAGGGTGTAGGTCGCTGTGGCCCCTTCCAGCAAGTCTGAAATAATGCTGCCTGCTGGAGCAAAGTAGAATCCCCTAGGGCAACACATTATTTTGAGTTGGTGCAACTACACTCAAAAGAATGGATAGGCATGCTTGACTTACATTTGTTTGTCAGATTTCAAGACCTGACATACCCAAAACCTTCAAAATGTAATGTTTAGCTGTTGCCATGTTTATATCTATGATATGAGAAAAGCTCAGAGGTAACAATACAAGGTTATCTGGCTAAGTGCAGTATTGCATAAAAATTAACCGCACACAATAATCAAAACAGTTATAAAATACATTTGTAAAAATCAAAAGCCTTTATTGCTCAGCACTGCTATATTGTTGCTCACCTTTGTGGATGATGAAGGAGATGGCCTCATTGCCTAGAGTGTCATACAAAGGTACAGGCACCAAGGAGTAGGTATAGCAGGCCAGATCAGAAATGGTCCACTGTGTACACACACACACACGCACACACAATACAACATGACTCAAACCAATCTACCGCTATCAGTACACAGTGTTTCTTCAATCATATTAAGTCATTTACTCCATGTGTAATATATCTTGTCCTAAATGAATTGACCTCATGTCACTAGATTCATATTTGTTTGATAGTGTGTGCAGCACTTAAAAGCATGTGGGCTATTTTATAATGTGTTGCTCTTCAGGTGGTCTTCCTCACCTCTGGTCGGTTTTGAGCAAAGATGCCAATGAACTGGTTTTTGGTTTTGGAGTGTCCCCAGTGGAGCAAAGCAGAGCCCAGGTTCTCTGCCTTCTCTGCTACCTGGGGGGATGGACACATAGCATGTTAGATAAGGGGTGGGGGGCCCACTGCCTGCTGATAAAGGGAACAGCGGTTTTTAGATAGTGACACACACTACAGGAGCTACGATTCAGTTAGAAGTGCCTGACAGCCAGAATCCATTTGTAAGTGAGAGATTACCTAAAATGTCTTTGCTTTCCTGGTGTTTTGTGTGGCTATGTGACATCCTACCTGGGAGTACGACAGCCACTCATACGGCTGCTTTGGTTTTCTTGCTCCAAGACAAGGGCCATCATCTGAAGTGGATTACATAAATATTTACATGTCAATGACCTCAGTATTGTTGTAGCCCAGGCCCGTTTGTAGTAAGCCTTTCTCTCGTTTCCAGGAGCTGGATTCTGTTTGAGAAAAATCTAGGTAAATTTATTTCTGGTCGAAAACATTTTTTTCTAATGAAAATGGTGCAAACTAAAACCCTGTAATTTTATTGCATTTCTTTTCATTCTGTATAGCCTCTGACGAGTTAAAAAGTAGTTGTGGATATATTCAAGATTTATAGTGCTGTATATATAACTGCCGTTATTTTGAAGTGTATTTAAAGAATTTAAATAATTTCGTAATACAAAATCATTCACGCCAATTGCTTTGTTTTTCCTTGTAGTGGCGAACCTTGTTGTACTGCTTGCTGTACAATAGATCCTTTAACAGTGCACTGGGTGTTCCATTCTTATGTCCCAAATTTTTTAATCAAGCTAGAAAATTTACTTAGCTACTCACTGGAGACCCGTGCCCCTCTGAGGAAGAACTCATACACGGTCTTGGCGTCTTCGTACAAGTGGGTCATGTGTTTGTCGCTGTCCATCAGCACAGACCTGCGGGCATACTCTCCTCCCTGAAAGGAAACAGTGCACACTAACGATGCAAGCAATTGACATTGCCTGATAACCAATAATATGACCGGTAGACATCCACTCAAACACCAAGTTTGTCCATGGTATAAGAGGCGTCTATGATAAGGTTTAAAACCAAATATTTTAAAGTATAGCCACATGCTCACCGTACACAATCATATATTAGCATTCTGGAACTTCTCTTAAATATTTCTCTATGTCCAAACACCTGTGTGTGAGAGCTGGTATGTTCCTGATAGCTGGCCATGTGCAAAAAGTTTAACAGCCTTATTGAACCTGATTACAATTAGCTTTGAGGATTGGTGGTGGCTATTGAACCTGGGCTTGCCAGATGGATTATGGATTTTGGGGTTTTCTCAGGAGCAAGACTAGACAGGCTGAACTCTCCTGAACTGAGAGCTATATCTGGACAATGTTGACAAGTACTAATAGGTGTAATTTTTTCTGTGGAAAAAAACCAACCCTTACCAAAAACAGTTGGAGTCAGAATGCTATATAACTGTAGGTCTGAAGGTACATGAGATTTTGTGGTACATGCACTTTTCAACTACATCTTTGTCAACTTTAAGTTCGGGGTGGAGTTTTTTATTGGCTGGGAAAAAAGTTGCAACATCATTTAGTTTAGTAGGAAAACCTCACTGTGAATACTTTCCGCGACAATGACCGGAGGTATATACCCAAGTGGACAATTAAGCTGACATTGTAAACAAGTTGTGGAGAAGAGTTCCAAGATAAAGCGGAGCTTCTAGTTAGACTCAAATCCTTATTGGCATTAAAGACAGTTACATTTAGTATTCAGAAATATGCAATGGGTACCCATTATGTGCTGCATACGACTGACTGAAAGAACACACTACTGAAGAGTAAGAATTTTTTAACCACTGATCTGACCCACGTGGCCTAAAAAGGTCATCATACACAATCTCCACCAGGCACGTCCAGAAGAGGACTGGCCAGCCTGAGGTTTCTGGAGGTTTCTTCCTAGGTTCCTACCTTTTTCTACTCACTGCACTTTAACACTTGCACTACATGCTTTTTGAGGATTTAGGATGGGTACCCTGTATAGGCACTCTGTGAAGTGCTGATGTAATAAAAGAAAATGTAAAACATTTGATTGATTGATTGATTAGATTTTTGAGAAGCTGAATCAGGTTTTCTTGTGGGGTTATAGAATGTTTACCAACAACTAAATGAAATATTCAATCCCTTACCCTTTCCATTTGCCACACAGTGACCTGAGTGGTCCATTTTTTAATCCTGCTACTCTGAACAATGCAGTTTTGTTTTTTACAGAGGATATGACATACACTCAGATGTGTGGATAAAAAACACAATGGTGAGACAGGTGTCTTGTCCATAAAAGCAAGAGATAAGCCACCTGCAATTAACTATATGGCGTCTTCTTGTCATTTTGCAAGAATTATAACCACACAGCTTTTACGCCCTTGATGGGCGTCAAATATCTGGTATGTCTATGAATTTTAGAAGCTGAACTATGATTTTCTAAAGTCATGTAGTCAAAGAAAGTAAAACGTTATATACTTTGTTTTCAAAATGTTAAACAATGTGTGCCTGTTGCAATCAATGCATGTAATCACCTTCTGTAAAACAAAATATATAAACCTAAAGTTAAAAAAATAATAACTGGTTCTGAAATGCTGAATATCCAAAAACAAACACCTGGAGACCAAATGCTATTTTCAATTTCAATATATTTTACAAACATGAACAATTAAAGATATATCAATATATTTGGCCACAACTGTATTTCACTAAACTGACCAATGCATGTTCTGAGCCAAATATGGTGGTTAGGCTCCACCCACAATGTCATGTCAATCTGCCCATATAAAGAGAAACTCACAGGCACCAACCAGGCCACTATTCAAACAGCCTTGATTGTTCTTTCTAATCTATCTTTTAATAAATTCATTCATTTATTTAACTTGTAGATGTTATGTTAAAAAAAATATCTGTATGTTTAAAAAAACAATGTGAAAGCATACTATGTTCTTTACAGCAGTGGTTTTCAAATATCTCCTGGGAACACCTAGCCGTTCCATGTATTAGATGTGTTAGATCATATAACCATCAAGCCCTGAACCGTTTCAATCAGGTGCGCTTAGTTTCGGGCTACAAAAAAATTGTGAGATGGCCAGGTGTTCCAGGCAGAGGTTTGAGAACCAACCGCAGGTCGGCCCAGACTCTGCTTACCGGAACCTCAATGGACTGCATTCTTAAGTCACATGGCGGCTTCAGGGCCTTGGGCCGGGTGATGTACCAGTAGGTGGTGAGGGCAGTGAAGGCCCCCACTCCCACCAGTGTGTGTGTGGACAGGCTGCGCAGGTACTGCCGCACGTCATCCACACCGGGGAGGTGCAGCTGCTTCAGGAGCTCCTGGGATTGCATTGTTGGACCTTAGCTATGGTCGTCTGTATTTGGGAAGAAGACAGGCATCGTCAAATGATTCACGTATGTCCATTTAAGCACAAAACAGGTCATTCTGCCCGCATGGGATAATTAGATCATCTCTGGTTTGAATTCCCTACAGGAATGATTTGGACTAACAGCTAGTTCTGTTGTGTTCTACTCCGTGTGTAACTACTAGTTCTGTTGTGTTCTACTCCGTGTGTAACTACTAGTCGCTAAAACAACGGTTTCATGCAAATGCACTCCATTTAACCTTTTTATTTCTCTGTCAGTTGCTTTGTCTGTCTGACGCTCTGTGGTGCTGTCTGTCTGTCGCTCTGTCTGCACTCACGAAAACACTTTGCTGAGGGTCCTTTATAGAGTGAAGTGATTTGGCCCTATTGAACTTTGGACCAGATAGCTAGTTTGCCTTAAGCCAACATCTAAGCGTCTTGGCCCTTAACCAAGGTAAGAAACTTGAGTGAGATGTTTTCAGTAAAACATTTCTATCCATTCTACATCTGGGCTTCACAACTTTTTTTTAACACAACCAAGGCTCAACTCAGTCTACCACCTTCTAGAAGAGTGGTAATATTGTAAACAGTATCCAAGTTTAAGTGAATCTATATTGAAAACCTCCCATACAATCTCAATATAGCCTACATCAATCTGATCTATTCAACAAGTGAATAAATCCACACCAGTTAGTTAAGTAAAATAATAAGATGGATTAACACTGTTCCATGAGAATGCCAACAGGTCTGAATGCCGAACATTCCGGTGATGGCCCCCATGCAATGCCAAGCATTAGGCCAAGAGCATGCGTGGTAGCAAGAATGTGGGTCTTTGACGAATCGTGTAACCCTATCAGACCAACTTGACTTTTCACCTACTTCTGCAGTCTATTAATGTCCAATGCATTTATTTATACACTGACACATTGCCTTCTACAAGAAAGATACAGAACAGACAGTGGAACCCAACAGGGAACATGTCTTTTCAAGTCAGGGTACACCCTTTACTGTCAAATAAGCTGTTTGATAGAGCTAAGATAATTACCACTTTATAAGTTTAGAATTCGTTGTTTTTGCCTCTCACCATATTTTGGGGGAATTGCATGTTTTATTGACAGAGACGACACAATTGGAAAGATAAAGGTGTGCTGAAACAGCAGAAGGCTGGAATCAAACCCATCTGCAATGGCATGTGTGTAATGGATGGCACTATAATTTAAACTGTCTTTAGCAGTGCTAACTAGCATTAGCTCAAAGACTAGAAGTCTATGGGAACATATAGCCACAGAGGCTAAATTAATATAGATGAAACATCAAAAACACACACATTCAAACAGACCCACATATATGGTGATAAATTCACAAAGACATTCTTCCACCGCGCTTCAAGCCCTCTCCAAGGCAGAATGACACAAAATGTGTACTAGTGTGTGTTAGGTAGAGGAAGCAATGCCCAGTAACATGTAGCAGAATAAATGGAGTGTGAGCCGTCAGATGTAAAGAGAGACACACTGAAGGTAAATTAGAAACTCATGTCTGATCCTTTAAATATTGTTAAACTCCAACATTATGGACATTATGGTTAATGTCATCAGTAATTTACCTTATCTTTATTACTGACTGACAAACATCCAGATTTAAAGAAGAGTTTATTTCAGAAGTGCTGTGACTTTGAGACTGGAGGTGGGCTATGTGCGCATCCTACAAGCCAAATCTTTTCTTTCACTGACTGGGCTAACCTGCATAGACAATTCCGCACTTCTGACTTCTGGCCCAGAATATATAATATATCACACATAAACTACTTACTTTACCAATAGTGGACATGTCTGAGCCACAGCCCTTTGAGACTGACGGGAATATTCCCCTTCAGGCAGGTCCACTGAGGTGTGAGTTACTTAGCACAACAGAATGAGTTCATAACATGGAGGCCCGTGGCGTACACGCTACATAAAGAATTATTAACTAACTAACTAATGTATATCCTTTCAACTAGGCCACAACAACCAGCCAGAAAGCTACATCCTACAAAGGGGGGGACCCACCTGTCCGTCAGTCCAGGTTAATGACTTTGATATGAAACTATAATTATTATTAATAATAATAACAATGAACTGTCATTATTATTAATTGTTTCAATAAAAAACTAAATTCACACCCACTGTAGACTTCACCATAGAATGTTTACTTACAAACTCTGACTAGGAAATCTATAAAAAAGCATGAGAAATGTAACAGCTATACAGATATCACCAGTTAGCACGCTAAATCATTAATGCCATAGATTGCTTTCAGCCTTCTGTCCATTCTAAAGTATCATCTGTATTGGTTAGTTGAAGCAACTCCATTGATCAGGCTAGATTACTTGTGTTCACATTGGATGAGCTTGAAACACCTTTGGTCACGTCAGTTAGGATCACTTGGCCAAGGGTCACCACACATCAGAACATACCACTAACAGACCTTTCCCTTACATTGTCTCAGGACTGGCCACTAGGCCACAGAAACCTTCTATTGACCAATTAAGTTTTATAATATGCAGGTTAAACAAATTTCAATATGCAAATAAGGGCACATATGGAACAATACATTCTGCAAGTGCCATTAGGAAATCAATATCCTTGCAATAAAATGGCTTTAGCCCAATGAAGTTCATGCATACGGGTAAAACAATATATACAGGTACAGTCACGTGAAAAACATCAATAAACCCACTGGGAAAGTCTTTATTTTAACATAATTGGTCACAAGGATATTTGAGCTATATTCTAACCATAACAAATGAAACAAAAAAAAAGAAAAACATTTGAAAACATTTGCGCAATTAAAATAAACAGAAATGCAATTTCCTTAAGTGGGAAAAGTTAGTACAACCCTAACTTTACCATCACATAAAATGGCTAAAATTAGAATCAGGTGCACCAAATCAGGTGCAAATGATTAAAACATCAGTAGGACTTGGGAGGGTTTAACCCTTCCATGGAGATTAAAAATGTGTCTGATTTTGTTTTAACCATATGGGTGTGTGGTAACACATCACCCATATGGTTAAAACCATCAAAAGACCTACAGTGAGGGAAAATATTATTTGATCCCCTGTTGATTTTGTACGTTTGCCCACTGACAAAGAAATTATCAGTCTATAATTTTAATGGTAGGTTTATTTGAACAGTAAGAGATAGAATAACAACAAAAAATCCAGAAAAACGCATGCCAAAAATGTTATAAATTGATTTGCATTTTAATCAGAAAAATTAAATTTTTCTCTCAATCAGAAAAATTTCTGGCTCCCAGGTGTCTTTTATACAGGTAACAAGTTGAGATTAGGAGCACACTCTTAAAGGGATTACCTGTATAAAAGACACCTGTCCACAGAAGCAATCAATCAATCAGATTTTAAACTCTCCACCATGGCCAAGACCAAAGAGCTGTCCAAGGATGTCAGGGACAAGATTTTAGACCTACACAAGGCTGGAATGGGCTACAAGACCATCGCCAAGCAGCTTGGTGAGAAGGTGACAACAGTTGGTGCGATTATTCGCAAATGGAAGAAACACAAAAGAACTGTCAATCTCCCTCGGTCTGGGGCTCCATGCAAGATCTCACCTCGTGGAGTTGCAATGATCATGAGAACGGTGAGGAATCACCCCGGAACTACAGCCCGGGAGGATCTTGTCAATGATCTCAAGGTAGCTGGGACCATAGTCACCAAGAAAACACACTACGCCGTGAAGGACTAAAATCCTGCAGCGCCTGCAAGGTCCCCCTGCTCAAGAAAGCACATGTACAGGCCCATCTGAAGTTTGCCAATGAACATCTGAATGATTCAGAGGAGAACTGGGTGAAAGTGTTGTGGTCAGATGAGACCAAAATCGAGCTCTTTGGCATCAACTCAACTCGCCGTGTTTGGAGGAGGAGGAATGCTGCCTATGACCCCAAGATCACCATCCCCACCGTCAAACATGGAGGTGGAAACATTATGCTTTGGGGGTGTTTTTCTGCTAAGGGGACAGGACAACTTCACCGCATCAAAGGGACGATGGACGGGGCCATGTACCGTCAAATCTTGGGTGAGAACCTCCTTCCCTCAGCCAGGGCATTGAAAATGGGTCGTGGATGGGTTTTCCAGCATGACAATGACCCAAAAAACATGGCCAAGGCAACAAAGGAGTGGCTCAAGAAAAAAGCACATTAAGGTCCTGGAGTGGCCTAGCTAGTCTCCAGACCTTAATCCCATAGAAAATCTGTGGAGGGAGCTGAAGTTTCGAGTTGCGAAACATCAGCCTCGAACCCTTAATGACTTGGAGAAGATCTGCAAAGAGGAGTGGGACAAAATCCCTCCTGAGATGTGTGCAAACCTGGTGGCCAACTACAAGAAATGTCTGACCTCTGTGATTGCCAACAAGGGTTTTGCCACCAAAGTACTAAGTCATGTTTTGCAGAGGGGTCGAATACTTATTTCACTCATTAAAATGCAAATCAATTCATAACATTTTTGACATGCGTTTTTCTGTATTTTTGTTGTTGTTATTCTGTCTCTCACTGTTCAAATAAACCTACCATTAAAATTATAGACTGATCATTTCTTTGTCAGTGGGCAAACGTACAAAATCAGCAGGGGATCAAATAATTTTTTCCCTCACTGTATACGAGGCCTATGGAAGAAAGACAATTGAAGCCCATGAGTCAGGGAGGGGTAACAAAGACATTTCCAAGTACTTCAAAATACATCATTCCCCTGTCTGATAGATCATCTACAAATGGAGAAAATTCTAGACCTCTGGCAATCTGCGTTTTGAGGGACAGGTCGTCCCCCCAAGCTCAGGTCAAGATGCTCATAGAAGTCTCTAAGAACCATAGGAGAGGCATGTTACAGCTGTACGTTTTAAGCAGCATGTACCCATGTCATAGGGCAGGCCGTTATCTTGAGGAGGTTCTGATGGAAAGGCAGATGTTTGCGCTGAGCACAGTGCCCAAGAAGGTAATACATCTAACTGGTTCATACCATGCCTTCCGAATCTGACATGGATAGTTTGTTGCCTTGCTCATCAGGAACAACTATCACAACTTCAGCATCAGTATTGAAAGTTTCGGCTGGGACTCCCTGACCACCAGACAGTAGTTGATGATTGTATATAAGGTTGCTGCAGTTATCAAACACTCTTACAAGACTGACGGGTTCTAGCGATAACATCAGAGTTAGGTAAAACTGCTTTCAACTACACCACCCCCACAAGAATGTCTTGCAGTGACCTTAGGTTAGGAGCCCTGGTGCCTATAAGGCAGTTCAAATGTTTGGAAAAAAATATGTTCTGTCAGTTGTGAGTTTTAGTTAATGTGAGTGTGAATATTTCATATCCATGCATTTTCTAGATATTTGTAGTTATTGTAATACAGGGCTAAATTTAGTTAGGTTTCAGCATAATTCCCTGTATAATAAAAGTAAAATAAAAATGAACTGTTGAGCTAATCAGTCTCACAAATGGGTAACATGCATACAAGCGTAGATGAGAAGTAGAATGAAGTGTGTACACAAATTGACATTCATCTTTAAATTAGAAAAGAGGACGTAGGAGAACCATTAAACATGTTGATTTAATACTGTAGTAATTAATTCCTAAGAACTGATTTCCTCACAACCATCTAATGTTTAAGAACACCATCTACTTTGGCCAAAGTGCTATTAAAGTAGGTAAAGCAATGAGTCAGGGCATAAATAAGGGAATAATACTTTGCATGTAACTATAATTAATTATTAATTAAAATTTTACAATTGCATCATTGCAGCAAATTTGAGTCCAAATTTTGGTTGTGACATTCCAACAGGTTCTCATTGACCTGCATATTGGCTCAGTACTGTTGGGAGTGAATGGGTAGGATGTTGGACAAGGTTGCCTTGTCTCATCACACTCTAGCAACTCCTTGTGGTGGGTTAGGCGCCTGCAAGCTCAATCATGGTTGTGGGCATGCACTCTGAATGCATCCTCTTCCAAGCGTACATGTACTGGTGAATATGTCCTGGTTGAAAGAGCAGTGTGATAACAAACAGAATAGCTCTACGAGTTGGTCAATGGAAGACATGTCTCAATTTTCGACTCTCCCGAACACACTAGGAGTTACTGCAATAAGCAAAGAACATAGGCCACTTAGACATAACAAAATTGCGATAGGGGAATAAAAGAAAAATCAATGTTACACATCCCTGATGTAGTCAGAAATTTTAAGAAATTGCAAGGATGTTTGTGGCAGGCTGTTGCTGAAAAGCCCTAAAATACCAGCCTCTCACGTCATGCCCGAACAGCCCTGGATATTAATGCAGACTTAAAATTCTGGTATTTGGGAGTCTTGGCCATGCTCATAGGCTGACTGAAATAGCATACCTGTCTAAAACCAAGGCAAAGCAACTTGTGAAGGACAGCTCTGTGTCAGCTTTCATACATTAGGTAGCCTGGTGATATGCATAAGGTGTTGTTTCCTATACCCACTCACTTTGATTTTCAATAGCTTGAATCAATTAAACTGTAATGTGATTTGTGGAATCAAAAAAAGTGTTTAAATTGTTTGTTCCTAGCTTGTAGTTCTATATTTGTGAATAATTTCAGGTAACAGCAACAGCCCAATATTCATTTTTCATGCATAAAACATCCTTAATTAATGTTTTAAGCATGTTTCGACCTGTCCCTAAATTAAAATAGTTGGTTAACATTTTATTTTGTTAGCCCGCCTGATCTTGTCTGGTGGGACAAAACAAAATTAACTTGCGGACGTGTGCAGCCAGTTTAGTTACAGTGTAACCAGTTTGATGGACTGTCAGCTCAAATTAAGAATGCGAACATTAGGCTCATCACAAGTTTAGCACTACGTGTGTGTGTGTATGTGTGTGTCACATAGGGGACTAGTGGAGGATTAGTGGGGGGCATGCAACAAGTGACAGATGGGTCATGTTGAGCCATCTAATGAGGAAGTTTCACCTTTCACCTCAATACATGCAGTAGAAAGGGAAAAAGACTAAACTGCTTCTAAAAAAGCAATCGGGTTAGCAGATAACAGGGCATGTTTTTTCTTTTGAACACAACAGAAAATAAATAAATATACATTTGTAATACTAGCTAGAAACCATTACCTACAATAGAGAAATCAAAAAGGTAACAATACAAAAAGCCTAGCCCAAATGGTAATGAGGGACATATTGTGTGAGAGATACATTATGTATTGATTCACTGTGGAGATTGTGTATAGTTTCAGCTAGATAGGTTCCTGTTTTTTCGTGCACCAAGTCATCCCCCAAGTGGTGAAAGATAGAGAAGAGAGTTTTAGCTAAAAGTGAAGTAGGTCGAATTTGAACCAACTCTGTAGCAGCATGTGTACCAGAGGTCAGTGGCTGAGACACTGAACCACCTGGAATGCATCTTCAATAGCCAAGTAAAATGTTCTTCCTGTCAATTCAGTTGGATAATAGTAGCATGCCAACCTAAAAGTGTACAAACTGCTACCACGACTTGATGTGGCTCTATTGCTAGCGTCACCTGGATAATGACTGAAACTCTTGATAAGGACAAACAAAAAAGGTTGTATAAATTAATCAACCCAGATAATTAGCTATATTGTATTTTGGAATATATTGTACTTCATTAATGATTAAAGGGAATCAACAAAAAATACTATTTTCAATAATGTCATGATGGATTTCGATGCATGCTTGGGGTCATTGACTTGCAGGGAAGTCAGCCTCCTGGCAGGGGAAACCTGGTTTTGGTGCTACTCACAATTAGTTTATGTGATGCTAATTATGATGACCATAAAAAATGGAATGTTACTTGTGAAACCAGAACTGTTGATATATTCAAATAGGAACTAGTACTTCTGTTGCAAAAGTACTACTAGTATTTATTTAATAATGACGAGTAATCATAAGAAATTGAGTTGTGAAAACTTTAATAAATTAAAATGGATAAAATGGATATCTCCTTTCTGTATGGTCTCTGCCTAAATTCCCAATTGACCAATAGCCTGTTACAACAAATACATTTTGGACAATACCCAATGCAAGTTACCTGTCCTACTTCATAGATATGAATTCCTATCTCTTGTTTTTTGAAAGGGATTCAAGATTATATCAAATGAATGAAAACTCTGTCATTTAAGATACAGAAATTGTTTGTGTTTTGATTTACTCATAGTCAATGTTTTTAATAAAAGAGATGACCCTCGAGAAGTACAAGAATGTCTTTGTCTTTTTTGAACTTCAACTCCTGCAGGCTCCAACATGCATGGAAGACACACAGTTGGTAAAAACCTGTTATTTTTCTATGAATGTTGCTAGACAGTTTTAAAAAATAAAAATGCTAAACATAGTGTGTGGCCAGGTGAGCTGTTGGGAGTTGTAGGTTGTGATAAAACTGCGGTAAATTTTTGTCTGTCAAATGTTAAGAAAACATTCAAATGGCATAAGTGTACAGAAACATACATATATTTTATATCTATATGTCCACATTTTGTTACATTTGCAAGTCCATTATCTGCCAACCAAACAAGGATCCAGGAGGCACATCTGATAGACTATTGCAACCTTATTAATATGGATAATGCTGCTAGTCTGACACGGCCTGCCCATAAATTAAGCAAATTACCTAACTAACTTCAGCAACTTATCAAGCTAGCTAAAATGTAATTGGTTGAAAAATTGTTTCAACTTTCAGAAGCACTTGAACACAACTATGTTCGGTTTACGAAGTCTCACTATATTTCCCACGAGCACGTGACGCAACACACGTTTTATAAAGGGTTGACTTCTCAATGATTATGTGGGTGAGAGCCATTCAAGCAATAAATTAACAAATTGGCAATTAAATCAGACATATTGTTTCTCTCATTGCACATTTTCCCATTAAGTTATTCATATTTAGCATGTTATGAAACAGCGTTTCCATATAGGTAACTTTTACCTGTCAGTTATTGATTCATTTATACCCGTATTTCAAGTTCAGTTAACGACATATTTTGAATAGTTTCTGTCTTTAAAGCATCAATATTTTAAGTATCATAAAACAATAAATGTTTCTACGTAGGCTATGTATCGTAAAAAATACATATAAAATCATGCTGTTAATCTGATACTGGAAATCTGCTAATGAGATCATAAAACATCCACTACCAACCTTTGCAGGGTTGCGATATTGATCACGCGTCTTCACAGGCTCAGACGGACCTCACGGACTTGCAGGACAGCCAACGTAAAGTCGTTAGAGGCTATGGACGTGCTGGCCGCGCCCTCTGTTTACGGACTCCACCCACTGTTTGCGAGACACGGACATTAGAGATGGGAATTCCGAGTCATTTTAGTGAGCCGGTTATTTGTTTAAAATGCTTTAAATATACCCCCAAAACAATGAAAAGGTAGGCTACAATTGGGGTAAAACGGGAAATGCATGTTCAGATAGGATATCTTACCTATCCAAATGAACTACATCTGTTTTATTGCACGTGAAACACAAAAAGCGCTCTCCTTACGATTTATTCCTTCTGCAGTGCGGATATAGCCTATCTTTAGTGAATAACTTTTCACCTTATCTGAAAATAATCGTTGTTTGAGCTTAAACATGTAGTGTATTAAGGAACCTAATGAACGGCTCATTTCACAAACGAGGTTCCCAGCCTTAATCAAAAAGCCGTTAAAAGAAAGATTGTTCTGTAATCCTCGGTTACCTATTGGAATCGTTGTACCGCAGCCATTGGCGCTCATTGCAAGACAGAGGAAAATGTATCTAACTAGCTACGCCAACTATTTATATATTCGACACAGGGTAACATGGGGTAAAACGCCCCCACCCCCCAAAAGTCTTTCAATCAACACAAAATGTTACAAATAATTATTTTACATTTTCTCTGGCTACCACTAGACTTCAATAACTAAAAATATACTTAATTTCATCAACATATTTCAAGCAAAATCTATCAAATTGATTTTGAGTTAAGTTGATCTAATTTTTGTTATTTAGAAAAAGTTTTAGATATTATCAAATTACGTTAAGTTTTTTCTATTTATAATATTTTGGATTAGCCCTGCATCGACAACAGTAGTAAACATTAGAAATATTCCTTTAGCATTCCTTTCGAATTGCCCTAGAGGCATCAATTCATTCAGTTTAATATAATGTGCACACAGAGGCAGGATATAAGCTTCAGATAGACCAATATGATAGACCAATATGATGATATGTATGTTTGCCCCTTGGGGGAATATGCCCCTTTATGGTTGATGAATACAACCTTGATGTCACACAAACAATCACACAAGGCAACTGTGAAACAACCCAACAGCAGTGAATCCACATGCAATGCAATACAAGGCACAACTTTAAGTAGCCTTTTACCCGGGCATCTTACAACCGCTAGCTGACCAAAATGTTCCTTCCCTAAAAAATATATAATTGAAATACATTTCTTTTAATTTCTAGGTTGTTTCCCTAAGCAAGGCCATTATAAACAAATGTTGTTTTTGTGTTAGCAATTAGACATTGTTCTTGGGGGGGGGGGGGGGGG
>JACXGI010003173.1:0-23346 GCA_016801175.1 Esox masquinongy | reverse complement strand
TGACAATGTAAGTATATATTTTTAATGTTGGCTACAGAATGAAGTGGAGCACAGCACCCCAGTTTTTATCAAATTTTGAAATTTGACATTTCTAAAAACTAAAAGCCTTGGATTGTAGTCCATCCTCCCCTGATTCAGAATATAAACTTTCATGGTCATGGCACACTTTTTCTAGGAGCTATTGGATTGTGTACATTTTTAAATCAAATTTTGAAATGTAATATTTTAAAAAAAATAAAAGCCGTGGAATGTAGTCCATCCTTCCCCGATTCAGAATATATACGTTTTATAATATTACATCACTTTTTGTAGGAGCTATTGACGATTGAATTCAGAAACTGGACCAAAAAATGTCATAATTTAGAAAAAAATGAAAGGCGTGGATTGTAGTCCATCCTATCCAAATTCAAAGTCCATAATTTTCATATTCATGGAATGCTTGACTTCATAGCTATTCAGAAGTGAAAACGAATATCCACCGAATGTCCATTGTAAAACTAACTTTACCTCCCTAGTTTTCGGATTTAATAGCGGATTTAATAAAATATCGGTCTTATTAGATGACAAATTGTATTATTTGTATAATACATTATAGCTGACACTTGAGCAACCACACATTTGGTGAAATATCATAGTATTGAACTAATGGTAGCCTATAGAGGTGTCTAGCTGCCAAATTAGACCAATTTCTCCGTTAGTCATGTGCGCGTTTGGGCAGAAGGAACAAGATCTGTGAAAAGGCATCTTACGGCAATGAAAATTAAGGATACGAATATATTGCATGGGCACTTTGGACCTCAGAATATTTTAGATAAAAATTATATAAGTTCTTATTTTTCTCCTAGAAACCTAAAACGCATGTAAGTCATGTCGAAGAAAATTAAAACATTTGGTCACGGCTGATACAAACTACTCCATTGAATGTGAAACTTCTACACAAAACTTTGCACAATTGTTTGATCAGCAATCAGTTCTCATTCATGCATGAAAGAGGTCACCTGTGCTATTTGCAAGAATAGACCAAAGGGTACGGGAAGAAGGGTTCAGCTATAGTGGTGAGGTAAGGTCAAAGTGTAATACAAAGAAATTAGCATAGCCAGTTCAGCCAGCCATAAATCAGCGGATGTTGGATCGCTCTGTTCACCAGGTCAAATTTCATAGAAAGAAACGAATGGCATGGCACTGCATATACATTGCAGTGCATAGTTATATAATAACTGGTTTACCTAATACAACAACTGTAGTCAATAGTAAGAATATGAAAGAATGACAATAGGTAGGTTATAATGCTATAACACATTGTATATACTACAATATCAATACAGGTGTATAATACAGTTTAGAAACTGTTTTTTGCAGTGGTATCTTAGCCTGATGTATTTTATTCTCTGCATACTTTATTTGTAGGACAAATGGAAACAGGTAAAACAAACTATATGCCTTTGGTTTCGGAATATGCATGCTCTTCAGTTACATTCTGCATTGGTCATTAAATAAATTTATTGGAAAGAAAAACAAACCTTGCTGTGATACTGTAATATGTTTACTTGCCTTTGGTACAAACTATCATTACAGTTTCAAGAAATAGCCCATAAAACATAAAAGAGGTTAACCATGCTAGGGTATATTGATTGTCATGACATGATAAGTTCTATCTTTTAATGCAAGTACCTGATTTTGTCTCATATATTTAATGTTTTGAGTGACTTTGCATTTTTTAAGTTTGTCTGTCTAATAGCCTATTGTTTTTCGATGAGATCGGCATTTAAACTGTTTTGAAAACGTGAATTCTGCATGGAAAAAGTTCTCAGGCAATCGAGAGAAACTGTAAGGATTGCCTATAGTGCAGTCTGCTGGTCATTATTCGTATTACGGATTTAGTCACGATGTATTCCCATTTTCGTGATTTCGAAGATTTTCTGAATTTGTGTAATGCGAAATGCGATGTGGACATGACACGTCCATATAAGACAAAGGTAAAAATAGGTCCAACTTTTTCGGGACCGAATGGTAGTGTAGCCTAATAATATAGCCTACATTTGTTAAAAGGAGTTAAACGTTTTGAATTTTCCCCTGTACAATGTATAGTCCTACATAAAATAATCTATAAATAGGACTGTGCACAAAACGTATGGACACAATAAAAAATAGCGTACAAACATATCGTGTTTTTTTCTTAAGTTCTTACATAGACGTTTTACTCTCAAACTGCATCCCTACAGTAATGGTATTGGCTCCTCCCATACTCATACATGGGTCTGGCTCTGTCCTCGTCTTCAAAGGCCTACGGTTACATGAGTTTGTTAAACGGAGCACGGTCATAAACGAGGAATCATGTTCAGACCGACCCTAACGTGGGCTATTGCCATTCTTACATTGCTTTTGTCAGGAAACTGCCTTGCCATCCGCAAACTTTTAGTTTTTCTAATTGATGGCTTTCGATATGATTATATGGACGACCTGCAAAGCTTGCCTGGATTTAAAGAGATTGTGGATAACGGGGTCAAAGTGGA
The DNA here is from genome assembly GCA_016801175.1 of Esox masquinongy. NCBI lineage: Eukaryota > Metazoa > Chordata > Actinopteri > Esociformes > Esocidae > Esox > Esox masquinongy. The sequence goes on along the minus strand of JACXGI010003173.1, from coordinate 20,833 downwards.
TTACTTGACCCCCGACTTCCCCAGCCTCTCATACCCCAATTACTACTCACTAATGACAGGTGAGATGGTTTTATTTTTGGCTAATTGCAGCTCTCAAAGTTGGAGCCAAGACAAAAATATGTATTACTGTAGGAAACAAAGTTTATGAACATGATTGATCAGCAAATATCAATCATGATATTTCTGTGTTATTTTAGACATACTGGCTGAAAAAAAATCCACAGCTGGCCTAGATTTATTGCTTTTTTAAGTGATAGTGGAGTTTGAACTTTCATGAACTCTGTAATGTGGCCAATTTTCTGTTCTTGCAACACTGAAAAAACAATAAATGGTAATATACAGTCCTGGCTAAACATTGTCACCCTTGCACTGTCTTGAAATAAGTGACATTGTCTCTAAAAAATAATTTGAAATTGATCAAAGTTATTAATCTACAGAATTCTTCGTGTCACTATTAATATTACAGAACCTTATTTTTACAGAGATTGTGGCGTGTTCAGTTGTGTTTTGGCAAATTGCAATTTGGCTTTCTTATGTCTCTCCCCCAGTAGTGGGTCTACTACTTTAAACCTCCTTTCATTGAGTTGGTGAAATCAGTCAGTGATCAGTCAGTCAGTTAAAAATGGTGCAAGTTGAAAGTGTCATACCTAGCTGTCTGAAGATCAACATAAATCAGTGTGGCAGTTGATCTAGGTACTTTCTCCACCATTTGATCCTTAGTCTTCCATCATGAGATGTACTTGTAGCCTTGAAATTGTCCATGCTTGGCCACAATCTTGTCTGACCTATGGGAGATTATGGGCATGAGAAACTTAACACAACGCATAAGTGCTGAATAATTCTGAACAAAGGACAGTAGGTTGGACAGGTGATGCCTTTTACTGATGGGCCCCATACATTTTAACTATACCACCTGCTAGGAACTGTGTATGTGACTGTCATGGATGTCACCGTACGTCTATGAATATACCCGAGGACACTGTAAAGCTAGGTACTCCACGCTGATTGGAGGAGAATAGACTGTGTTTCACTGACCGCCTCCTATGTGTTCTGGCATAAAGGACTGTGTTAACTTTGTAATTACTGGAGAACATGTATGACCTAAAGATCAACATCTTGGACTCATGCTAATAAAGAAACCTCTTCCCTGACTTCCGGTTTTATGGACCCAACATCTCCTCAAACTAATCTCTGGTCTGGATAATATTCTCTGTGCTCGTTATGCTACACACAGTGACAAACAGGAGAATGAGTGCTTTACAGAAACCAGCCCTGAGCCTTGGTCCAGTAACATATACGGATTGTCAAAAACGTTGCACGTTACTGTGTGAGTTTCTCAGAGAAGTGCAGTGGATCAAAATACGAGAGGGTCAGCCAACTTCCAACAATTTTGTTATCAAATGATTTGATAACATGACAGATGATTAACCCAACAGCCACTAACCTGAACCTTAACACCATGGAATGGAAGACAGACCAATTAACATTTTAGAAGGGAGCCATACTCTGAAAATCCCACAGAGACATGTAGTAATGGATGAATAATACTTCTATTGATGGACAAGAGCCTGGCACAGCTGTCCTGGGTCCACTCGCGGGACTCGGCCTGGTCAGTAGCAGAGCCTCGTCCTCGGCAGCCACACTGTCTCTATTGTCTAACTCACAGTGTCTGGCTGAGAACAAGGGAAAACTAGTTATGTTTAACTCACTTTATCCACTGAAAAGCAACAAGAACACTAGGAATTCCATACTCAATCCATCAGTGTCGACAGTAACAATAACCAAACCACACATACTGCACATTCACTGCTTTAGCCAGGGTTGGTTCTCTCAGCCCACAACTGTACCTCTTCAGAGTCCTGACGGCAAACGATGTGACTACAGACAGTGTAACAACTGGTGAGTGTGTAGTGGTGGTCTTATAAAGCTTAGCAAAAACCAAACATGCTCATTTAAAAAAGTGCCTACTCTCTTCAGCAATATCAGCCCTAGCCTGTATGGCCCATCAGTCAGTGTCTGTAGTGGCCCATCAGTCAGTGTCTGTAGTGGCCCATCAGTCAGTGTCTGTAGTGGGCCATCAGTCAGTGTCTGGAGGCCATCTCCACTCCTGGCTGAATGGACCTCTGGCAGGGAGAGAGCAGAGCACCAAATCCCCAAACACAACAGCTTCTGTCAAATCCCTCCTGATCACTGGATCATGGTGTGGGTGATTTGCTGATGTACGTTGTTTTGGTAGGGCACATTCCCCTCAACAAAGCCACGGCTCAGGCTAGCACCAGTTTGTGCACAGGCATTAGCAATGTAACCAAAACAAAGCTAACAAAGGGTGTCTGACACTGGGCCCTCTAGTTACCCTGTCCTAGTCATGCAGAAGAGGCTATTTTCAAAGCTGATGGAGTGTCAGTGAGGCGCTCATTTGCAAGTGGTCTGGAATGGAGGACACTGTTGTAGAGCCAAGTCACGCAAATGATAGAATTACCTGTGACAATACATATTGTACAAGTTACAGAGCTTCTACAGAGAGAGCGAGGATATATTAGTTCTTATTGTGCTTAGCTCTGTGACATTGTTAATGTAGTGCCTTAGCTCTGATGAATGGCCTCATTTAGATATGTTTTGGGAATGTATATACTTGGAAACTTGGGAACAGCGGGGATGTGCTTGCACATTCCGAAGTGTGCTCATTATTTGGAGAAAAAAACACTTTGTACTGTGAATGCATACTGCGAATGCATTGGAACTTGCAGGAAATTCTATACACCATACTTTGATCAATGGATAATCTATAAAGCACATGATAGAGGACTGACTGAGGGCGGAGAGATTCAGGTGTATTGGGAACTCAACTTCAACCAAATCTTACATGCTTGGGGTTACCCATGATTTACTATATTGAATAATTAAAGAATATGTTCCTTTTTGCAACTGTTATATATGTGTTTGTGTGTTTGTGTGTGTGTGTTGTGTAGATCTATCAACTCTATTAAAAGAGATAGACTAAACCTGTAAAGGTCTTAACCTGTACAGACTTTGAATCACTGTCACAGTGCAATTCAAACAGCACTAATGTTATAGATCCTACTGCAGGCAGCTACAGTTTTTATAGTTTTTATACAGCAGTTTTTACAGTTTTTATACAGCATGACAGAGCAGATCTGTCATGCTGAGCTACCAAAGGTTTCAGAACATTTATTATTTCTTTAATATAGTAACTCTGCTAACTACCTCTGGCTCCTGAGGCAGATAGTAAAACAAAAGCCTACTACTACTGCTTTGCTCTGGGCTATAACCTGCACAACAATTCATCTGGACTATTTGAGATTCTCTTGGATGTCCTTGAGAATATGTTTGATTACCCTGGGAGTCTCAGAGGCCTTGAACATATTTGCCAAGACTCGTCAACAGTTAATACCTTAAAGTATCAATTATTGTTCACCTATTAACATTTTTATCTTGATATTTTGGTATTGGAATGAGGTCCCATCAACTAAACAATGTCTCAGTGAGATGACTAACTGAATGTATGTATGTGTTTGTGACCTTGAGTCTTTGTGCGCTTTATAGGGGTGGGGGTGAAGGCACTCACTGTCTGAACTGAAGTTAATCTAGATAATTGAGCACATTTAAAAAATTGCTTTAAATCAAGTTATTATTTTCCGTGGTCTCAGAATGCAAATCTGAAGCAATTAGCTTTTGTAGACTGTTGTGTAATTAATTTTAGGTATTCCTGTGGTAAATATTTCCAAGCTTCTTGCAGAATTTGTCATTTGAATCAGAATTTGAACATAATTCTTCTTTTAAATTTGACTTTTTGTTATTTTCCTTGCCCATGTGATTCCACACAGCAATTACTGTATGTTAAGGTTGGGACTCTGAGGTGGCCAATCTGTTAAGTCAGGCATATCACCAGGCTGGCCCAGCCAGTTGCTGGCCAAGCACTTTACTGGATTTCCTTCTGACCCTCAAGGAACTGACGTTTAAGTTCTGTTTCTCAGATGTAGACCACTTTTCGGGGCTTCCACTGCATTTTTCTCCTTCAGCTTGCCCAGTAAATTGTTACTTTTTATTGTGTTAATGTTGATTTATATTGATTGGAATGTTATATTGTTTTTTCCCAGCAAATAAACATTTACTGCCCAGATTAATAGCTTTAAACAATGTTTCTCATGTGGCCTAAAGCTTTATCAGGGTGCTGTACATAACTGTTTTGTAGGTTTATGCCAACATGTCAGTATATTTTATATTTAGTACACTGATATCAATTATTATGTATGTTGTTTTATTGAACATTTAAGCAGTGGGACAAGAATGCAAACATAACATGACCTAACATAACAGCTGTTGTCTGTGTCATCCAATGGTTTCCAATACTTGTTCTGAACCAGCTGATTAGAAATTTGCCGCTGGACCAAAGATCATTGAAATCTCTACATTTTTTTCCCACAGAAAAAGTATTATAAATGTACATGTCCAACTTGACAGAAATGTTAATATTTCTGGACTTTCAGGTCGGTATTGTGAAGTGCACCAAATGACAGGGAATTACATGTGGGATCAAGGGTCCCTGAAGGAGTTCATAATTGGCACAAACGCAGACAGCCGGCTGCCAATGTGGTGGGAGGGGTCAGAGCCCATCTGGGTAACCATGCAGAAACTGGGGAAGAAAGTCTTCATGTACTATTGGCCCGGTAAGAACAATTGCAGTACATTCAGAAATAATCAAAGCTTTAGAAGGAAATAATGATGGAAATTAAGGCCCCCAGTGCTGTGAAATGCTTTTGGATATAATTGTAATTATTCAAGCATGTTTTATTTTTTGTCGAATTGCCACTCATATCAAAAGCACAGGTTTCAGATGCTGTGGAATAGAGTTATTCTGGAATTCAGTTAATTGATTCACATTCCAATAGGAGTTTAACTCATTTAGATGAACTCAAGTGTGAACCTTCTAAAAACATTGATTGGCGATGGGAAAAGTGTCATCTGTTGTTTTGTTACCAGGTTGTGAGGTAAAGATTCTGGGTGTAAGATCTTCGTACTGTGAGGAGTATGTCTACAATCCCACAGAGAAAAATCTATCAGACTCTATTGACAATGCTCTCATTGCTTTACGGTAAGAAATGGAGGTGGCTTTGTCTCAGCACATAGACCAGGTCCAAACCTTGGATATGGAATGTAGTGGTATTCTGTTGTGTTGTAACACTGTATGACAAACGTGTTGATTTCATCAGTAGTGGCAAGGCAGACATGGCTGCTGTGTACTATGAGAAGATTGACGTAGAGGGGCATCACCATGGACCCATGTCTTCTCAGGTGAAGACCGCTGTTCAGAGGCTGGACGTGGCCTTCCAAGCACTAAACCAAAAAATCAAGGTTAAGCCCTATACTTGTTTTCAAAGCGAAGTAGAAAGATGGTAGGACAAATTGGGGGAAAAGACTGAATGTGGCAACCACTGAAAAAAGTATTCTACAATGATTCGTACGTAGCCCTTACAGCTTATTGATTGTAGTCAGGATGTTGGGTGTGCCTTGTGCCCCGAGGGCCCTGTTTAATAGTATGAGACCCAGGCCTTCATCTGAACAGGGAACCAACATCCAGTGTATTTCAGGAGAAGAACCTGCGCGACGAACTCAACGTCATCATGTTCTCCGATCACGGGATGACGGACCTCAAGTGGATGGAGAAAGTAATTGAGCTGGACAGGACCATAAACATGTCTGACATTGTCAAGATGATGGATCGGGGTCCTGTCGTCAGTCTATGGCCAAAAAAAGCCAAGTATGAGGAGGTGAGTTGTCATCCACACTGATCAACTCCAAGGCAGCCTTTCAACCAGCCGCACACACTGGAAAAACACGGGCCACAGCAGAAACAAACATGTCATGTAGCCAAATGTGGTCATTTAATGGACTTGTTTACTCTTTGCAGTCAAATAGCAAACTTTTCCAAAATGTTTCAAGTTTGCTCCGTTACAGTTTCTATTTAAGGCCTCAGTCAAGCCAGCCCTAACATCTGTAGCAACATTTACTGGTGACGATTCCTCCAATAAATCACTACAATGTGGGAACTTAGTGCCCTATTGAGTGGGATGCAATAAGGACCTCCACCTCCGCTGGGCAAAACGGGGCAGAAAGACTGTGATGCTGACAAAGTTGTGTTGATGGCAGGTCTACAGAGCACTGAGCAGTGTCGGAAACATGAATGTCTACAGAAGGAATGAGATCCCTGATCGCTTCCATTACAAGGGTGGGAAGTTTGTTTCCAGTCTGACCCTGGTGGCTGACCCTGGCTGGTTCATAACAGAGGTATGGCCCCATCACATCTATGGTGCATTCCACATAGCATGCCTATTCAGCGCACTAGTTATTTGCCTTGGTCAATAGTTGTGTATTACATAGGGGATAGTGTGCCATTCTGGATGAAACCTTACACATTAAAGGTTCTGAACCTAAAGGATCCTTCTTCTTATCCTTTGTGTGTGTAATGTTTATGTGTAGTATTTATATGTGTAGTTTGTGTGTGTAGTTTCTATTGTCTTTACACTATGTTGGTTTTATCTAGATGAACGAGGCTTGTGACCAGATTTGCGTGCTACAATCTTAATTGTAGCACTCTACTTTTCTGAGGTTACGTTGTACACCAACCAGGTGATGATGTCTTGTGTATTGGTGTGGACTGAGCGGTGACATGTGAAGTCTGGTCCTTCTCTATGTAGAAACAGAATGAGAAAAAAATATTTGGTCGTTGGAAAGCTACTAAAAACATCTTATACTGGCACCTAATAAATTGCAGTCTCATCCGCAACAACACTTTTTCAATGGAGAGTGCCATGTTTGCCAGGTAAACAACAATGTAGTCAGAGAGTTAATTTGGCTTCCAGGACAGGAAGTTTGGAAAAGTGCTGTGCCCACATGTGTTGAGCCTTAACTTGTACTTCTGGCCCAGCGAGAGTTTTGTTATATAGTGTGTATAGAAAATAGTATATATGTATTATGTAAATGTTATTAAAATTAATTTGTCATCAGGACATTTGTTGGACTCCAAACACACTGGATGTGTTATATCAAAATGAGTAGTGTGTGTGTGTGTAGTGTCTGTGTGTGTATTGTCTGTGTGTAATATCTATTTGTGTGTGTAGTGTCTATGTTCATATTCTATACAGTACAACAAATAAACACCACTGGAAGAAGTAGGGCAACATCCCAGTGTCTTTTAACTCATTCTGCTTTACCTTGGCTGCCTCTGTTTTCAGAGCAAGTCCAAACTGCCCTTCTGGCAGAACAACAGTTCACCAGAGCCTGAAGGATGGCAGCATGGTTGGCATGGCTATGACAATGAGTTTGTGGACATGAGGGGCTTCTTCCTAGCACAGGGACCAGGTAACAACTCTCTGACCAGTAGGCCTACATAGTAATAATGACATATGTTAACCTCCCAGTATCTTTGCATTACATCACCAATCTGTTAAGTGTGAACTGAGCTTTACTGCCTAGGATTTTAGGATTATATTAAAATCTGTTTTATTATTGTCATTGTCCCGAGGCAACCACCTCAAATACCACATCCATATTTATTAGTGTCCCTGCAAATTTACATAATTTTTACTCTATGCTGCTGGGCAGTAGGCTGCAGAATGTTTGTGAGAATGTAAATCTGTGACTTGTAAACCAAGTTTCCTGTTTTCTATATTCCATGTACGCTATTATGTTTGTATTTGTATGCGGACATCACAATATGATAGCTATAATTATGAAAACATTGTCGTGCTGCCTTCAGATTTCAAGAAGAATGTGCGTGCGGCCCCTATCAGAGCAGTGGATGTCTACAACCTGATGTGTAAAACCCTGGGGATCCAGCCTCTACCCAACAATGGTTCTTGGTCCCGGGTGGAGTACTTGCTCAATGGCTCTGTGAGCCTGGCCTGTTCTATCTGGGCTTTTATTCTACTAGTATTGGTATGGTCACTTTAGGCTTAGAACCACAGAGATTATATCATTCTATTCAGGGGATGATGTTGTAGTCTAGTCCAGGGCCTGATTTCCCAGAAGCATCTTGAGTTCATGGTTAAAACCATCAGAACCAATTGTGAAAATGATTTCATGTCCAAAACAGAAATGTTTCTGTTTCATTAAAACTAACATACAGTTATGAAAATGTAATAGCTCCTTTGAATACATTTAATTGGTCCTTTAGTCATGAACATTTCAGACCACAATGAAGGGAGTGTCTGCTATCAGTGTTTCAAAAATAAAAATTGGTTGTAAAACCATTGACATGGTTTTCATCTGATGGAAACGCTATACAAGATAGGATCCTACCTATGAACTTAGCATTAAAATGCTTTTGGGAAATAAGACACAGGGCTCTCAAACCCATTTACTTTATAAGTACTCTGGAAAAACCTTCCTAGTTACCTCTACCCTAATTCACTGCTGCCAAAGGATGAAACATGTCAGTTCCTTTATTCATTGTTTTATGTATGAAATACTTCCAAAATAAATTGTCACTTGGTCTGTTTAAGGGGGGTTAGATAAAAGGATGAAGTTTTGAATCTCTACACATTGTTCCCAACTGTACTGAATCAAATGTTATGTAATGCAAATTTGTTTTGTACTTGTTTCCTTTGTTTATGGAGTTTCTACTAATTACATTTATCAATAAAACCTTTATAAAATTCTCAGATCTGGTCTGCTGGACTGTGTGATAAACACAGACATTTATTCCGACACATTTATTGATTTTGGATAGGCTCACCAAAACTGCAAAGTAGTTTTGTTTTCCATGATTGTCTGAATCATTGTTTTGGGTCACTCAAAGTTCACAGTGAACTCCCTTCCATATTCTGTTACATTTCAAATATATGGCCTTGACATTATAAGGTAGATCATTACCTCCAAATCATGGGTCCACTGTAACCTTGAGATGTTTTCATAATAATGCATAAGCAATTCATGGGATGAGTGCATAAAATATGCTCCTAACAAACTGAGCTGCTGTAACCGAAGTGAGGCCACACCTCCATCTAGTGGAGAGCAGCTGAGGCATGTTGGAGACTCTTTGGCAGAGGGCTGTTCAGCGGCAGTCCAGGTACTTCATTGATTTCGCCTGGCGTCCCAGCACTGAGTCAGTGCTTTATTAGGAGAGGATAAAAATCTTCAAGACCAGAGTTCAATAAGCCAGGAGCCAAATCTAAGCTCCTGGCTTATTAAATAAGCTCTATCAGGGGCATTATGTACCATGCTCTACCTGGGGCCTCATGCAACAAGCTCTAACTTGAGCTGTGTATGCATGCACCCAGCTCTAACTGGATCTGTGTATGCATGCACCAAGCATCTCAGTGGCAGCTCCTCCAGTCAATATCATTATACTAATTTGGGATTTTATAAGTATTCCCATTATTAATGCTATAACAAGCAAACTGACTGCACCCAAGCAGCCTTATTTGATAGAAAGAAGCCATAGTCCCAGATAAAAAAGATATTCAAAACATGTAACCAAACATGTTATTTTATTATCTTAAAAAGTAACACAATCCCCAAAGGGTATATCACATACACTACAACAACAGTAAACACCATTACTACACAAAAAAGGGACTTTCAGATATAGACATAAAAAATCCCTCTTATTAAATTATTTTACTAGGCATGACAGATAAACATCATTTACAGTATGACATACCGTCACAATTAGAAACAATGTTATTGAACTCCATTATAAATCCGCAATGTTAAGGGAAGACATTTCATGGACCGTCAGCATTTCATATGAAATACTTTCAATATAAACAGAACATCCTTCTTGGATGGATTTTACAGCAACCAGAGACCAGGCATTTATTTCAGTGCAAACGTGATAATACAAGGCAGTCTTGGCTGCAATTCTCCCTTTTGATTTCAGAGGGAATTGATGATGCTGATCATTATTCGAAATGAGCTCACAAAAACCTAAAATGGACCTGGATCTTTTCACACCACTACACTACCTTCATAGGCTTGTGCCCCCCAACCCCGCCCCCCCCCGTGTCTGACCTAGGTGGTGACGGTACGGAGTGCTGAGAGGACCGAGGTCCATGTAACAGACGTCAAAAAGGTGTGCTAGAAGAGGTCACCACTGACTGAGCAGGAGAGAAACGACTCCCCTCTACTCAAACTGCACAGAAGCAATTACATTTCTGTTGAGGGGGGAGAGAGACAGAGAGACATCAGAGACAAACAGAGAGAGTGAATGAGCGAGAACTGTGTGAGAAGAACACCACTAATAACCATACAGGGGCCTAATAGACAAGTAGCACATACCGGTTAGCTCAGCTGTCTAAGAATGACAATAGGAGAGGAAGTCCAGCACTTTGACATAGTCTTCATATGCGAGTCATTTCCAGAGCTTTTACATTGACATTCACAGGATACAGGCTAATGACAGTGTGATCTGTAGGAGGAAAGCCACTACTCGTTGTCTTTTTGCTGTTGTGGAGGTAGTTGTATAAGAGAATCTGAGAACACAAGTGTTTAAATATGAATCTGAAACTGAATATAGAAATCAGATGGTTTGGGGATTGAAGAGGCCTCTGTAAAGGGGATGGTTTTCCATGTAGTCCATATTCAAAAGTCCCTTGTTAATTTGAACATCAAATGCATTCAACAGGAAAATACCACAGGTAATAGCACCAGGAATAGGGACATTTTTGTTCCAATAAAAAGAAGTCATGTTTCTCCATTATTATCCATGACTGCCATGTACTGCCTCTTTGAAACTCTGAAACCCTGTCGGGCAGAGGCCTTTCACAAATCTGTATTTACAATGTGCAGAGCGACCTGATTCCTATGTAAACATTAGCTCTAAGAGTTCCCAGTTCTTCAAACACTTGAATGTTTTCAATCAAGTAATGCAAAAAGACTAAAGCAGCATTGGAGCTGGGTTCAAAACCATGAAACACTCTGTCAGTCTGACACACTACAGTAGCCTACAGAGGGAGGTTGGCTGGACTGGACAGGCCACACCCTTAACATCACAAGGATAACATGTCACTTGAACCCTACGAAAAACAATATTATAGCACTGTAAACCGAGATGACAGCTGTGTATGTCTGCTTATAGCACTTAACAGAGGCATTACAAAGAATGACTTGCTAGCTGTATGTACAGACTATTTGCCGGCCAAAATAAGGGTTTCCATTATGACAGTGGTGAATCAGTTGTCATAAACTCACATCAGCTGTTATGATGGTTTATTACATATTATATTATCATGATGAGAGCATTATGTTGTCCGTAGCTAGCAGAGTGCTATATGCCTGGCACTGTTAGGACTCCTTGTGAGCCAGTAGAGGGGGATAAAGAGTATGTTAAAACGCTGAACAGCCACACATAGCCAAACAATGGTAAGAGTGTAATTACGCGTGACCTGAGATTATAAGATAAAAAAAAAATTTACACCAAAATAAATTACAAATGTTAACTGACAGGTTTAAGTCAAATCCCTCACATAAAAGAAATAGAAACCTCTCAGTGAAAATAAAAACCTAAACTGACCTGTAGTATTACATTTTTTTTTCCAAGGTTTAGAATGGGTTTGAAAAAGATCAATGCCTTTCAATCTTTTAAAAACGTCCTTGTGGGAGGAAGTGGTGTTACAATGTAGTGGTGAGTATCACAAATTCAACTATTACTCAATAGAAGATGAAGAAAACAAATCCATAACCATTGAATGACGGATTGAGAATGTAGTACCAGTCCTTGAGCTGGCTAGTGTATGTTGTGAAGATCCATTAGTTTGTATGCTGTAACAGTCCAAGTGAGGTGGAGGGTATACATCCAAACCCAACACTACTGTATTCCTGTCACCCCCAGCCAACGTCACACACTGGTGATAGAGGCCAAACAGTTTGAGGGTTTCTGCAGTTTCTCAGGTTGGGCGGTGGGTGGCTCTGGAATGGTCCGGAAGGTGAAAGGTGGACCGTTGCCTGTGGCGACTCCCAGATGTCCTGGACTTAGAGCCAGGTTCTGACGTCTGTTGCTCTCCACGATGCTGGAGGTATTTGAGGCCAGGCTCTCTCGTGTGCTGATTTAGAGGAGAAAGAGAAGAGGGAGAGAAAGAGAATGGTGAAGGAAAGAAAAAGAACGAGGTAGTTGCACACAGAAGACAGAAACATTGGATGCTGTCTGGGTTTTCCATGCTTGTGTGGAATAGAGAAAGCAGAACATATTGGAGTGATTGTTGACACATGTCTATAACATTTCCCAGTTACTGGCAGCACTTTAGATTAGGGAGTTTCCTTCCAGGAAAACAAAACTGGATATCCTCTTTATATTGTAACCACTAACTGCTGTAACCAATGCTCTAACAGAGGAATAACAAGAAGTGAGAAGACAGAAAAATGAGAAGGGAATGAGATTAGGGGCTCTGTTTAAGATTTCTGTTTATTGTAAAACACATGTTGGTCTTTATAACCTATTAAGGCTGAAAATAAGTCATTTTCTAACCACAGTGCCAGGTTTGGTAATTTGTGGATTTGATGTTATTTGAGTTTGCTTGCATTAAGGTGTTCTTAAAAAAATATGCTCCGAAGTGCTAAGTGCGGCGTGGGGCGAGCATTGTGCTTGCAATGTGTTATGGGAATTTAATGAACTGAAGTATTAATGAATTCTACAATGTATATTTCTAGTACAGTATTGAGACAGAGTCTGTGTTTAGACAAGAGGAATGCCAGATGGGCTGAGAGTGTCGTAAATGTAGGAGGTGGGACCTGGCCTTTGTTTATTTGTTCATGGCACAACATCTTTGAATTGTATCAATAGATCATTAGGTCCTCTGTCAAAATGCCAGAGTTGTGGGTGATTCCCCCAGGGGGGTCAATACCGATACAAAAAAAACATTTAACTGGAAGTCGCTCTGGATAAGAGCATCTGCTAAATGATGAACTTGTACCAATTTAATTTAAATCAGTGTTGGTGGGGATATTTAAGGCTAAACGCTGGTGTTAGCAGTACGGTGGATGAATGTTGAAAGTATGTTGAAAGTGGAAGCAGAGCCGGTACAGTCTTGAGACACTGCCCGTATGAACATGAAACAAAAGAATGTGCTTTTTGCATCGTAAACTTAGTAGTTACATCCATTAGCTAAAAAATCATTTTCCATTTTGCAAAATGTAAAGCAAGCAGCCTTCCATCCTTTTTGGGCCCAAATACTTTGTTAACTAGTCAAGAGTATCAAGAAAGGGTTTCTTATGAGACCGCTTTGAAACAATTTAATAAAAAATATGTTTTGCAAAATGTTTAGCTACCCTAAGCTTATTAGAACGGTAGGCATGTCGTTGGCTAGGCCCAGCAATTGAATATGGAAATATGAATGCAAAATTCCCATGCAAAATTCCAAAACATTTTTTTTTTAATTTTTTTTAAATCTGGGTAAACCTACATGTTAATTACAATTGGGCACATCATAGTAAATGTTCTTGATGTTAACATGATCCCTTCAGTAGTTCACTGTATTTGGAGGACCAACTATGCCTTCCTGATGAATTGTAATTGCAGAAGACAAGAGCATCAATACAACTTGAAGCTACCAGATGAAGTATTTAGCGCATTGTTATTGGCCAGTAAAAAATCCCACTTAACAACTCGTTAAGTTATGAAAACTCACCTCTTTGCGCCCCCAGCAACTACAGCTGCTGCATCAGCAAAAACCTATAGTGCCATCTCCAGATATCACACTTACTGAACACTGAATCATAGTGGGGTACTCAATCCTGGTGTCTCATGTTGTCACATTTAAACATAGTTATTCTCTATTGTGCAATCACATTACCAACAATGCGAGGTATAAGCCTATGACAAGACAGTAATTCAAAATGGTGTCGTTACTGGTTTATGCAGTGACAGCATGTCAGATCAGTTTACCACCAGCTAGACCAGGTCACCCATAAAAGGTAAATGTCCTTCTGGTCTGTGTCTCCATCTGCAGGCCACGGCTAACAGGGGGCCATAAGTACAGAGCTGCGGACCGATGCCCTTTCCAAAAGCAGTCACACAGGAGATTATGGAGATCTGCCCTGATTGACTCCACATGGCTCATGGTTACATCACTAGTGTGAACCCAAGCCAACATTACCAGCGTAAAACCACATTTTCTTTTCTTCGCAGGGCAGAAATGAAACGTTTGTGAAAAAGGCGATGAAAAAGGCAACAGAGTCTACAAAGGAAGACCGCCACTCCAACACAACACAATTTTACATTTTCAGCAGACACGGTTTCACGTTCCACAATCACTTCCATAATAGGTTGCCCATCTTGTTTGAATAAGTTGGCTGAGGAGGCAGGTCAGCCTGCTGAGGAGCAGTAGCGAGCGACAGCCACATGTCTGCTGAACACAGAGACATTATTTTTCATTACGGGCCATGGGGGAGAGTGAGAGGCTGGGCCTGGAAACGTGGAAGGGGCTGAGGGGAAGGTGGGGTCTCAGCCAGAAAACAAATGAGCCGATGGTCCCAGAGGTTCCGAGCTGCAAACCTAAGCGTGATACAAACCAATCAAAGATGAGCGGTGCTAGCATAGGCATCCATCTTGTTTAGAGGCTGGAGCATGTGGTTGGGGTTAGACACAGGAAGACACATGTGACCCTAATGAAGCATCACACACTTCTACTACGCCAGAGGGGACAGACTGAAAAGGATTTGGCAAAAACAGAAACAGCACTCTAATGCACAACAGAACTTGGGGGTTAGTAACCATCAGTGTAATACAGAACTTTAAAAAGACCCGGAATACAATTCATTACATCATATTTAAGTGAATTTTTAAAAACTGTGAGGTCAGATTTTCACAGTATATTAGATTCAGACATGCCCTAAAGACTTAATCCCATTTTGAACAGTGTTTATAGGTATGGCTTTTAGGACTCAAGAGGCCCAAGTGTTCTGTTATGAAAAGAAATGAGCACTGTGTGTCAGCTGGGATAGTTCTGGCTCCACAGATAAACTACATACACACTGTAACGGAGAAAAGCCTGAGCAGAAGTATAACTCTTTTAGCACTGAAAAAAAAAAACCTAAATCTGTTGCTTATGGGACCACATTTTTTACATACTTTATCAGCTGAAGGTAAAGCCATTTAAAGGTTGCCTTAAATGGACATAGTCCAGTCACAGACATGTATCAGGAACAAGAAAGTCTGCAAAACAAATGTCTGTTTTTTCTCAAGTGATTCAAGTAAGGGCAGAGACAAATTGAGAAATTCTGTGTAAAGAGTAATTTTTTCAGATTTAGCCCCACATTTTTTTTTTTTAAATGTTAAATAACAACTGTATATGAAATTACTGTGTTAATTTCACCATTGAACTGCTGCCATGGCTATTAGGCTATAGTGCAGAAACATCAATGTTGTCTTACCTGTAAAATAAACCAGAAAATGACCACGCATCACACTCATGGAATGCCTGCAGAGTAACCTTAAGATAGAGGTCTTGGTGCGATACGGTAGTTTGAATGTTTGATTTATGAACTTTTCACCGTTAACTGTGAAGTATTTTCTTTACGGGTTTGTAATTAATATCTGTCCGTTTGTCATTTCCATTTTTAATTGAATGTTGCTGTAATCCAGGGAGATACGTCTCAGCCTCGACTAGTATAAAGGTAAAATCCATAAATAAAAAGGTGTTGTGAACGGGGATGGTGGATGGGTGTTTAACACACCGATCTAGTCCCAAAGGATTGCTAGTTTAACTTTTGTGAGGCCCTTGTTTTTCCATTTAATACATTCCCCAACCTTAAACTACTTTTGGTTTCACCTACGCAGACTTTGACTGAAAGCTTAGGAAAAAAGATTTAAATGCTGATTAGAATGTAATTTGGGAAACTGAAAGGTGTCATAATTCTTTCCTGCGCACATGCTTTCCTAATTTAAAAAGTAATGCTAGAAGTAATCTAGTTTTTTAAAGTACCTGTAGTATGATTGTAAGATTCGTGCTTGTACTGAAACAGATAACAGATTTTTTTGTAATCAAACAATCCATTCAGCTAAAAAAAGAGCACCAGGGTGTAGTCTTAAAATAAATTAAATGAATCGCATTTGAATCGCGACAATATCAGTCTGACTGACCTTTATGAATTATTATAGGTCTACTGCAAACATGTTGCTTACTTTTGGAAATACAACTTTGTATCATTACACAGACCATCAAATGACCACTAAAAAGCTAGTTATTTTTCTGTTAGCTAGCCCAAAATGCTAAGTGTAAAAGCAGGCTTTCTGGACACAAGCTTGAAATAGGAGTTCTCAGAGGGAAGTTACAACAAATACCTGTCTGAACTTGTAGTTTATTATTATTATCATTACTATGTTAGCACATTGCTAGCGTTTTACAAATTTTGATTACACAAAGGCTAATAAATTCACAAAAAGGGACAAAATTATGAAAATGATCTCTTTAAACACAATTCATAAGATCTCTTCAGCCTTTTTTTTCAGGGTTCATCCAAAAACCCAAATTCATTTCAAATTCGAAAAAGATTAATTCTTTCAATCAAATAGAGAGTATGGCATTTGTTAATGCCTTTAAGTCTATGACAGTCAGTCAAAAATGGATGTAGATGGATATCAAATAGTATAATGTACATGTGAAGTATGGTTTGAAATGCACCAAAAGGACTCGGGAATTTCAGAAAAACCATCATGCAATCATCTTAAAATTGTCTGTGTAGGCAGGATCATCATTATTTTTCTCCCCCCAGTACCTGGTCCTGTCCACTTTGTTGTAATAGGTATGTAGGATATAAAACCTAGTGCAATGTTGCAATTACTTTTTTGTCACAAAAGGTTTGGCTCCTTGTCAACCTCTACATGGTTGCTGACAATCTTAAGATTTTGAAGTCAGAGTAAATAAAAAAAATAATTCAGTGATGCAATGTCTGCTTTTAGAACTAAAAATTATTATTTCACAAGATGTTGGAAGCTAAAAGGCTAGCTCAGTCTGACATGTTTTTAGAAAAGATAAAGCGATTAGTAGTAAGGGAAGACAACTTTTCTTTTTTTCTCTACAAATGAGACAAAAAACACACTGCTATTGCCCTCTAGGGAGTGGGAGTGGGACCAGCAAGAATATTTTTTTACCCAAGGGTGTCCTACACTCTAAACATCTGATTTGACTTTTGCGCACATACAAGCGTAGACGCCTTTGATCTCCAATCCTGACCTGCATTTCTTAGTTACCTGTATCTCTCAACATCTTAACCAAAAGTAACCAAAATGTCACCTCTTCAACTGATTTTATTTACATTTCACAATGTTCCCCAGGCGTTTATACTGCAAACAAAATGGCACTGTAATTTTAATTTTGTGATAAAAAACAAACATTGTTTTCCATTTAACAATCCCACATTAACAATCCCAATTTAGTTGAACTGCTTAAACTATCATACCCTTAATTCAAGACACTACGAAGTATATCGGAGTTCACATAAGGTGAATTATTGACTGAAGAACAGACATCAGAAACATAAAGGAATGAACAAAACAAACCAAATCCATTCAGAGCAAAAAGGTTGCAGGTTTTGTAAACAGACAAGCATAGACATGAACGACGGCCAATAAGGTAACACTGCCCATCCTGTCTCTAGTACACGGATATAACCCATGATAGGTTGTTGCACCTCAGATGTACTAGAATCAACAGCAACCTCAGGAATAACAGTACCAGTCCATGCCCCCCCCATGAGAAAAATAACCCCACCATTAGTCTATTCACAGAATAAGAAGCCTCTCCCTCTTGTAATCACTGACCACACAGAGAGACTGGCTGTGTGTGTGAATGTGCTGTTGTGACCAGACCAAGGCTTACCGTGGAGAATTAAATCCACTGTCCACTGTAACGCTGCTGCTGTCCATGCTGTCCAGCCTGGCTGAGTGGGCCGACGGCTGGCTCTGGTGGTTGTGGTCACTCTCCTTGGGGTTGGGGAAGGTCAGGTTCCTCTCAAACCTGCGCTGGAGGTCCCTCTCCTTCTCCCTCTCCAGCAACCACTGCATGGTGCCCCCTCCTCCCCGGCCACCGCCGCAGCCCTCCGGCACCTTTGGCTCCTGCTCCGGCTGTTTGGCAGACGCGGCGTCCTCCAGCTCGTCGTCGTCCGACACGTTGTAGTAGTCGAAGGAGGCCTCCCCGGCCGGGCACGGTCCGGTCTGGTCCATCCCCGAGGGGCTTGAGGACGGGGGCCGGGGCGTGGCTAGCAGGGGGCCCGGCGGCTCAAAGTGCTCCTGGCCGTCCAGCACCTCGGCCGACGACACGACCGGGGTCTTCCGCAGCGTACTCGACCTGGAGTAGCTGCCGTCCCCGTAGCCACCGGGCAGAGCGTTGGGCGGAGGTTTGAACAGAGTATCTTTGCTGAAGATCTCTTTCCTCTTGTCTATGCTACCGGGGTTGGCGGTGTGGTGCTGCGCTGAACGTCCATTCGGCAAAGGCTCGGTCGTCTGGCAGGGGATGGGTAAACTAACGCTGTTCTGTCCCTTTGGAGTGTCCTCTTTATATTCTGGGGGGTGAGGAGTCTGTCTGTCGGACGGACAGCCCACCTTCACCTTAGGCAGGCTGTCAGGGTTGGGTTTCCCTAGGGGGCTGGGGGCTGTGAGGACCGACTCATTGCCACACTGGAAATAGTCCTCGGTTGTGGGTTTGGGAGAGTAAGCCTTCAGGCTGCCGTAGGCAGGTAAACTGTCTCTACTTTTGCTCTTTTCAAGCGTCCTCCCTCCGTCAGGCCCACAGATGTCAGAGGTTAACTTAGCAGCAGGGGGCGTGGCCCGCGAGTGGGAATAGTGCGAGGCCTGTGCTGAGGCCCGCAGGGTCCCGTTGTCAGTGTAATAGCGGCTCCTGTCTCGGTCTCTTTCATCCGGGCTTCGCTCAAAGTAATCCGGGGGCCCAATCAGCCCAGCCCCCAAGGGCCCTTTGGAGTTGTCCATGGAGCGGGACCTCTCTTTGGCCTTGTTGTCCGAGTGCTCATTGCGCGACTTCCTCTCCTGCGTGTGGCTGTGGCTGCGGTGAACCTTGGAGTGGGAGGGGCCGTGCGAAGGCTCGGGGAAGGGCATCTCAGTCCTCCTCTTGGCCAGTTCCCCTGACACGTCCCACTCCGGGGTGACGGGCAGGTGGGACTCCACGATGTTGGGGTTACTGTGGGTCAGGTGGCGCCCGCGGCTGCGCTCCACGGAGAAGGACGCATCCCGCGGCGAGCGCGCCAGGGAGGAGCTGTAGGCCCGGTAGTCCCGCTCCGCCGCCACGTCCAGGTTGGATCCCTCAGAGGGGTCCCCCCGGGAGGCACGGGTCTTGCTGTGGGAGCGCGAGGGCTTAGCCTGGGGCTTGCGGTGGCCGCGGCTCCGCCTGCTGCGTCCGCTGTGCTGGGCTGACGAGCTGGCCTTGCTCCTCTGGGCCCTCTCCTCCTCCAGCCTCTTCATCACGGCCGTGTGCCTCGCCACGTTCTCCACCGTCAGGTCCGGGTTGATCCGTCTGATGATCTCCATCTCCACATCGCGCGGCACGGCCGTCGGGGTCTCCTCGTCGCGCAGGGGCCACTCCTCCGGGGGGAACTGAGCTGAGAAGGTGGCCAGCTGCTTGGTCTTGTCCTTCTTGAAGCTCAGCCGGAACAGCTTGAGGCCAAATTTCTTGGACTGCTTCTCCCCGCTGCTGCCACCCTCTCGGTGCTTCGTCAGGGAGTCTGACTTGAACGGGAAGCTGAGGGTGCTGCGGGTCTTCTCGGTTGACGTGGGCTGGGGCTGTGTGGGTGTGTGAGGCGAGTGAGGTGAGTGAGGAGAGTAGGCCTCTCTGTGCTCCTTGGGGGACTTCCTGGTGAGGGTGGTGTGGTGGCTGGGGGGGTCGTCACGGTAGCTATTGTAGGAGTCTCCGTGGTTCTTGGGATGGGGTCGGTCCCGGACACAGCCGGAGGTGGAGGGGGTGATGGTTCCAGACAGGGGGGAGGTACACTGCTGCTGCGACCGGTCTGGTATCCTCTCGTCCAGGTGGTACCACTTGGAACTGGTCCTGATGAGAGACGGCGTGATGAAGTAGGTCTGTGGCGTGACCACGAAGTAGCCCTCCGGCGTGGGGTAGATCTTCCTCTCTCGGACCAGCATGCTCAGCGTGTGATGGAGGATCTCTGCTGTTGGCGTGGGCACACCTATGACACAGAGAGGAGCATGTCAGAAATAGCCTACCTGTGCCTAAAAAAACCCAAAACATTCCTAAGTTATTAGGTCTGCAGACTAAACTAGTGCATTATATAGTGAGCTTATGGGCCAGGGTCCGACGGAGAGACCTATGTAGGGAATAGGGAGCCGTTTGGGAGCCAGAGACAGAGGGAGATGGATGTTACAGCAGCTCCCCCATCCACTCCTCAATGCCACACACAGCACAGCACTGAGCTGCTTCACTTCACTGAAGGTAGTATTACTCACAGTTACATCATGGTGCCCCTTCAGCCTGACCAGCTTGACGCAATCCACCAGCCTGCCAGACAACCAGCCAGCCAGCCAGCCAACCAGACAGACAGCCGACCAGACAGACAGCCGACCAGACAGACAGCCGACCAGACAGACAGCCAGCCGCATATGCAGGCGGAGGCTGCAGCAAAACACACAAGCGAGGGAGTGAGCGGTCACACCCATCTCAGACGCACAGCAGCCAGCCCCACCACCACTACGCTCTTCCCATACCAATACAACCTGCTCCAGAACACACAGAAACACGCGCACGCACGCACGCACAGGAGGGAGCACACTCACAAACACGCAGAGGAGCACATACACAGCTACAGGACACAAACACACGGAGGAGCGAACAAACAAACACACGGGCATGCGCGC
>JACXGI010003172.1:0-65355 GCA_016801175.1 Esox masquinongy | reverse complement strand
ATAATGGCTTGGCTACTTTGAAAAAAAGTAAATGGTCTAGTTAATGTGCCGTGGTAGTTTAGACTTGAGTGTATGTGCCATAGAATGACAGTGAATTAATGGAAAGACATTAGGATGAACTGCTGGATTCATTTACAAATTCCTGGCTGCGATATTCGGCACATCTTCAAGTCAATTCTCATGTCATTAAGTTAGCATGTTATATGTTTAATAATGATGTAATTGCCTAGCAAATAACGTAATTGCCAGATGTATTTTAATTTGCTGATAAAATGTGGAAATTATTGTCCTTTTGGGTGCAAAATAGGATTACCTTGCACAATCCGGGACATGTGGTCACATTTGAGTTCAAATATACAGTATGACACAATGAGATATCTGCTATGACAATGATTCCAAAGCACTTGTATTTATACTTCACAGTATTTATTTTTCACAGTTACAACAATGTACATTGATTAGGGATGTTCAACCTTAGCACAGCAAAGGAAGTACAGGATTTGACTGTATCGTAGACTGAGGTTGTGTTAGTTGCACAGGTCGGTGAAGCAGCAGCTGGCCTTCATGCCTGAGCTTCCTTTCAGTAAAAGGCAGTTTGACCTCTTGATGCATCTCTTGAAGTTTATGACTGTGGAGTGGACAGAGACATAGTTTACACCACTAACAGGCAGAAAACAGCATGTTTTGTAGATTTGACTAATTTGATTTCCTAAGATGTCAATGAAAACATTTAGATGTTTGGTTACACTATATTTTGACAATCACAATTTCCATCTTTGTATATGTTCTATAGATAGATGGTTGTGTTGATGGTATTACTATCTTTTGACGAGAAAATGCCTGCTGACTTTAGGGGTTAGGTTTAGGATAAGGTTTAGGATAAGGGTTAAGGTTAGGATAAAGGTCAGGGTTATTAGATAGTTGGTTAAAATGTTACTGATAATCGGTTGATAATCTGTTCTTCTACAGAAACACTTTTGGGATTCTCTAAATAATGTTCCCAGATATTTGGCGTTGTACCTATTGGTTAGTGGCAAGTGAAGGTGAAAATAGATACTTACACATTGGGGCCGGGAACTGGGCACTGATGCAGGTGTCTTGTTCAGCATCGCAGGTCTGCACTGTGTCTGTGCAAGCTTTGCCAATACAATTACATTTCAGGCCCTCTCCTGGTGGAACAGAAGAACCACATTGTCTATGTCATGTAGAAGTTAGTCAGGCTATTACTTGTGTGAGATCAGGGACTCTAAATGAGGAAAACTAACTGAGCTTGAATGTATTATATTGGTTTGTTTAACATGGTTCCCATCTTATCAACAAATACAATTAAAAAATAATAATCTGTTGTGGAGACTCACCAAAGCTACATGCCAGCAGCAGTAGGAGAGAAAAACATGCAACTTTCATCTTCAGTTTTTATTCTGGATGTTTTATCTGTCATTTCAACAATATGCAATTAGTAGTTAACACAGACTCCTGGGTTATTCTGTCGGTCAACAGGCACAATTTACACCACCTGAAAGGTGTTGTGTTTTCAACATGTTCATAGATGTATATTTGATCTTAATTAAAAAACATTTCCTAGAAAAAATAGAATAGGCCCTCGTAATAATTAACTGTGAGTTCTATTATATCAGACAATTTTGAGTAGAATCTGAGTCTAAAATACAAGAAATAGAGGGAATGACCCTCTAGCTCACTCTATGGCCGAGTCAAAGCCCAGAACTTAATCCCTTAGAAATGCTGAGAAGTACTTGAAGCAGGTTGCACATGGAACTATTGCAAGTTTCCTTATACATCACACAGTTGAAGAAGGTCTTTAAGAAACACCGTAAAAATGTCCTCTATCTAGAGGCTGATACAATCTTATGTTTATTTCTGCCAAAACAAGAAAGATATGCTATTGAAGCTAGGGTGTACTTATTTTTTCAGCATGTGGAAGTTGTATTTCATTTGATTTTTGTAAAAGAATTGATGGCAAATTGCTACTACTTTTCAGGGCATGTATTCTCACACAGCCCTGTAGTTCTATGTAGCTCTTCATTAAAAAGAAACATGGAGGACAATATTGACAAGACCAAGTTATACAGTGATAAAGAAATAGCAAAACCATTACTCACCTGAGGGTTTTTCTTCTGTGTTTTGAGCTCTCTTGATGATCTTCCTTCATATATGCTGCATATTATGCTAATAAGGCACCGATATACATCTTCTAAAGTTGTAATATACATGTTTGTAATGTGCAAGGCTGTAGTTTGAGTACACTGTTATATATAATTTGTTAATATTTGCTCCATGTCAAGAGATACTTGAGAACATAAGTCTAGCTGTTGGTGGGGCTAACCGAGTCATGTAAATGTGTGATTGCTGGTGTTTTTGGTTCATTGTGTTTGCCAAGGAGCATGTGTGAGAGTCTGGAGTTTGTCCTTAACAAACCTCCCTGAAAGGTCTTGAAGAACATACAAAGAAAGATGGTCATACTGTGGCATTTGTTGCCAGACCCCCACCTATTCTCCCCCCTTTTGTAACACAGATTCAACCTTTTGGTCCGGAGTATATAAATCCCCTGTAACCATAAGACTTACAGCAACCCCACCTGCAGTTCCTGTATCTTCTGATTCTGGCTTGTAATTGACAGGCTCTCATGAAACCAAATAAATCAACATAACCAACTACTATTTAAGTTTGAAGACTTCTGATTTTAAATTTTATTTCAATTGATCATCCTGTTGGAAAAAATATGTCTCTGTTTAAATATGCTAGAAGAATTTATCACTCTGATTTTGTTTTAAATGTATTATTTAGAGAAATGTGTTGTTTACAACAGGATGCACTGCTCGCTCTCTCTCCCTCTCTCTGATTTAATATGGTAGAAGAAGTTGTCACTCTAATTTTGTCAGGATTGATTGGTTTGTGAAATGGTACCTTTTAGCGGAAAAGTTATATCAGATGGATGATTAGGGGACTGGAGACCATCTTTAATGAGAGATGGAAATTTTTGATAGAATGATAGAAAAACTGACGATGCAACAACCATGAATGAAAACCTAGGAGGAATGCATGAGGAAGTGTATATATTTCCCCAAACATTTCTGTTCGGATTATGGCTTGGCTACTTTGAAACAAAGTAAAACATTTAGTTAATGTTAAGTGGTACGCTTTACTGTCAAAACTCTCTATCATTATTATTTGAAGTTTGGGTGACCTCGTTTTATAACAACATAATGCAGGAAAATTGGGAGTATATAAATCCCCTGTAGCCATAAGACTTACAGCAACCCCTCCTGCAGTTCCAGTATCTTCTGATTCTGGCTCGTAATTGACTTGCTCCCATGAAACTGAATAAATCAACATAACCAACTGCTATATCAGAATCAGAAACAGTTTTATTGCCAAGTTTCACAACAAATTGCAATTTTGGTGCAGCAATTTTGTACAAAAGAAATAAAAACAAATAAAAATAGTGGACTAAGCATAAAAACAGTAGACTGAGCATTAATAAATTACTAAAGAATATACTAAAAAATGTGTAAGGTGCAAGAATTGTCCAGCTGAGGGTTGTATGTGTATGTGGGGAGGGGTTATAGATATGTCCAGTTGAGGTTCTGTGTATATGTAGGGAGGGGTCATATATTTGTCTAGTTGAGGGTTGTGTGTGTATGTTGGGAGCGGGCTATAGTCAGTTTGGCTCCGTGGGCATGTTCATAAGGCCTGCTGCTCTACGATAGAGCCGGTAAGCAGAGCCGGCCAAGAAGAGCCAATGTCTCTTACTGAGTGAGTGCCTGAGTGACTGCCTGACTGACTACCCCTTGTCAGATGGTGTAGTGGTTAGCAGCATGGCCTATCATCCAGGCAACCGGGGTTAAAATCTCACCACACACCTGACAATTTTATATATATTGCGATGATGAACTGCACTGACAATGAACATACTGCTTTTGATATATATATATTTCTTAATTCTTACTACGTAGGTGTCGTGTGCCATGTCACAAGAATTTCATGTTCAGAATGTTGCTATGTTATTCGGTGCTTTTGATAAATAAACTTTGAACTTGAACTTGATTTCGATTTACATAGCATAGTTCACATAGCGTAGTGGTTAGATATTCAACTGTTATTGTACTATATGGACAACCAGTGATCTTTGTACAAGAGTACACTTTAGCTCCGTTAATAAATGTTTGGTTGCCTACGCTATTTCAAAAAAAATGTAATGGCCCTGTGGTTTTATGGGAACATCTCTAACCTTGATTATTTTGACCCGGTTCAATTCCCCTCTCAGACTTTACAATTTTTGTCTCTCAGAAATATTTATCCACGCTGTAATTTTCAGCCGGCGCACAGCAATATATATCCACTCTGTTAAACCATGAATCTCATATATTTAAGAGAATATTTGTATTATTTGACCCTTTTATACTGTTATTGTTTTGTAAAGAAACAAACCAGCCATGGAGTGATTGGAGTCATTGTTTTCATTATAGGTAGGCTGTATAGCTATTGCTAGCTATAAGGAAAACTATTAGCTAGCTATGTGGCAGACATTCATCCCTTCTAATTGCGGGCCAGCTGAACTAGGCTTGCCTGGTTCCTTTTGTGGTTTTTACAAAAGCTTGTTCACAAAATTGATTTGTGTATTCCTATTTTTTCCTAAATTTCTTTTAATCTTTTTTAATCTTTCTTTTAAATAGTGAATGTAAACGTGCACGTTAAATCAGTGAGTAAAGAAATAGAGACGTCATTTGCGTGTGCTTCAAGTTTACATTTGTTTTGAACTGGCAACTGTGATTTTGTCTCTGGAAAGTGAGGGGAGAATAGTATATTGCTTTTGTAACAGGGAAATATCAAACAGGACTCGAAACCAGAAGCGAGCAAATCAGGTTGTACAGCGCAGAAGCGAAGCTTCATACATCATCTAAGGGCATTTGATTTTATCTGAAACGGGGACCTTACGACCTGTCTCGCTAGAAAATTTCGAGGCGCGTACCGAAGTGTCGCTTCAAGCGTCCCATCACTAGGCATAGAAATAAGAAAGGAATGTGTGATGATCGCTCTGCTCCATGTGTCCTGCCTCTACAACGTCGTGACAGTGAAATGCATGTTTGAAATGAGCAAGGCTGTGGTTTGAGTACACTGTTATATATAAATTGTTGACATTTGTATGGAGTTAAATATCTGCCAAATGGTTAAGCGTACGTATTGTTGGGATTGTAAGAAAATCCCAAAAATTGGTATGATCGTAAAAAAGTCATACGTAAAACATGAAATTTAAGCGTGAAATTAGATTTGTGAACGTACAAACACCCTGTTACGATGACAGACTAATATTTTTTGCTTGCACGAATCTAGTTTTACAATTCTAAAATACAGCATCCCGTTCTGGAGTTTTGGCAGTTTCATCTCATCCTCCCAAAAAACGTTACCGAAACTTTCCGGGATGAGTGCTAATATAACAAGCAGTGCATAACACTGCCTAGTGTGAATAACGGGAAATCAGGGAAACTGGAAATAGGTATCCTGCAAGATTTCAATGTAAAAGTCTCTCTCTTCATGCATGCATAGTGAATGCTGATTTTCATGCGCATAACTGCTCTTTGTTTGTGCATAAGTTTCATGTGTAATAAAAATCACAAACTTTTTATTATTGTGTAGGCCTACACACTTGTTGTAGTCCCCCCCCCCCCGGTTTTTGCTGTACAATGAGAGTTTGTTATAAAACTAAATAACTAAAACGAAATGTTAAGCAATTACTACAGACATTCCAGGCCACGTACAGCCATCATAAAAAGTATGGACAGAACACAGCTGTGAAATAGCACATGCCAGACTGTAATATTTAAAGAGTATTTTCACCTAAATCACTTCATTAAATTTTGCAGGTCAGAAGGATATTCTATGCAACAGTATAGTGGGTTCTTGTCATTTTCACACATGTATTTTACCTAACTTGATAGCCTACTGGGGTAATGTCGTTATGCAGCCATAAAAACCAACTATGGACTTCTATTTTGAACATGAAATCCGGAATGGCAACGCTATGGTTGAACACTGGGCTAGCGGTCCAACTTATTGTTGCTAGCTTCACAGTTTCGAAGAGCTACGTTCGGTTCATATCTTTGCAGATGCCAGATTACTGACAAAAGCTTTTATGTTGAAAAACGATTTGTAGACAAATAAATGGAGACATAAAGTAAGAATTTAACGTGCGAAACGTCGTAAAAGGGTGTTTGTACGTTAACAGATCTAAATTCACGCTTACGTTTCATGTTTTGCGTCTGACCTTTTTTACGATCAAACCAATTTACGAATGTATTTTCTTACGATCCCAACAATATGTACGCTTAACCTTTTGGCAGATATCTAACTCCATACATTTGCTCCATGTCAAGAGTTACTTGAGAAGAAGCTAGACCAGCATTCTCATGTCTAGCATTAGGTGGGGCTTACGGAGCCATGTAATTGCCAGTGTTTTTGGTTCGATCATTATTTGCACTTCGGTTGATCTCGTTTTAAACATAATGCAGGAAAATTTAGAAATATTGTGGGATGCTTGCGGAACACCGAGATTTACCTTTTGTCAACTCACTCAAGTTCATCCACTCAGACCAGTACAATGAATAAATGGAAAGACATTATGATGAACTGCTGGATGTTTGCATTTACACTTAATTCCTGGCTGCAAGATGTTTGTGATGTTGTCGGACTACAATGAAATTTGTAGCATATTGTAATAAACCTTGGACCACCCTCAGGTGGGGCGGTTACTGGATCGAGTCTAAGAGGGTAATGTTAACACTGCCACCACCTTTTTTTGTCCGGGAGGTCCGGATGTCAGAAGCTGGGACACAACGAGGCAAGCACCACATATACAAAACAGCCTTTATTGAAAATAATTCAAAGGGATACCTCATAATACAGCCATCACAAGGGCTAAACAGGGTGGGTTGAACAAGTCGGACCAAGACTAAAATAAGTAGCACAGCACACCATAGAATAAATAGCACTACACACTGTAAGATCAATAGCACAGCATAATATAGAATAAATAGCACTACACACTGTAAGATCAATAATACAGCACACTGTATAGCCGCCTGTAGTATTTGGATTCTCTAACAGGGCTAAGGGCCTACTAGACCCGTGCAGCATACACGCACACAGTACTCAAGGACCAACTCCTGGGAAAAGAAGCCCTAAACCCACTCAATGTCCCTCCTGTCAGCTAGTGTCATGGGCTTGTAAGGCAATCTATTTAAAACTCTCTACAAACGAAACAAATGTAAAATAATAAAGGATTTTAAAAGTACTTAGCTCCCAGAGCCGATGAGACCCTACCCTGGGGTCAGAGCTTGTGCACCCTTGTTTGACCGGTCGGCGCGGCTGGTTCCGTACCGGCAGTGGACACGCGTCCACGGTGCACAGGTGGTGAATGTTAGACAGGGAAGCGGGCTCTAACGTACTCCTAGCAACCCAGTAATGTTTCCTAGCGTCCAGGCCCTCTTGCTAATTATCTTGGCTGCCGGCCGCCCTAACCAGCAACGAACGGCTCCCTCCCCTATTTGCTGTGGTCCCTTGTCAAATGAACTGATAGAATAAGACATTGTCAGGTCTCACCGAGGTTACTTGTCAGCATTAGGACTAGGAGAAAAACATAAAGCTTTTTCTGTTTATCGTCTGGACTATGTTGATCTGTCATTCCAACAATATAAACCAATGCATTATTAATAACCATCTCTATTGGGATTATTCTTATTGTTAGATTTTATTGTTAGATTTTAGATTTTTATCAAAATGGTAATCGAAAACAGCAGTTGTTTTTTTTCCAATATCTACTCAAGATTGGTGTGCATTTAGTTTCAACTTGCAATTCTGTTTGTAATGACTGCTACTAGGCTGTAGGCGGCGCCACTCCCCAGGGGTCCACACACAATTGCCTGGTTTGTTGGGAAACAACCTCCTTGCTTGTAGCCAGAAAATACCAGAAAATACTACAAGGTGAGTACAGTGGCCTCCAGGGTAACATCAATAGATTCACAAGCGTCTCTTACCACAATAAATGTCGAAGTGGTACAGATAAACTATTAGAACTAGACTCTACAAGCTTGGCCTACAAAAGGTCAGGAAGGAAGGAGCATCTGCACTCAAAAAATATTTAAATGACAGACAACACCTGAGTGAAGAGTCTGATTGATTGCTTCTGTGGACAGGTGTCTTTTATACAGGTAACAAGCTGAGATTAGGAGCACTCCCTTTAAGAGTGTGCTCCTAATATCAGCTCGTTACCTGTATAAAAGACACCTGGGAGCCAGAAATCTTTCTGATTGAGAGGGGATCAAATAGTTATTTCACTCATTAAAATTCAAATCAATTTATGACATTTTTGACATGCATTTTTCTGGATTTTTTTGTTGTTATTCTGTCTCTCACTGCTCAAATAAACCTACCATTAAAATTATAGACTGATCATTTCTTTGTCAGTGGGCAAACGTACAAAATCAGCAGGGGATCAAATACTTTTTTCCTTCACTGTATTTACACAGTTATCAAAACGGCGAGCTTGTGTACACCTACACAAAATATAGACCTTATTCAATGTAGGTCTAAAAACAACACATAAGAAGTGTGGGGTGGAGTGACTAAACTGTTATTATGGTTTCATCGGATTGTCAGTCACTTCAAAAGGTTATATCAACACACGTTTTGTTAACTCATTAAGATTCATCAACTCAATGCAGTACAGCCGCCATTGAATTCATGGAAACACATTAAGATGAACTGCTGGATATTTGCATTTACAAGTAATTACTGGCTCCAAGGGCGGCTGTCTGTAAGATCGCAATATTAGGGGTGAGTTAATGCGATGGAAATAGGCAACAACCATGAATGAAAACCTAGGAGGGGAGCATGAGGAAGTGTATATAATCCCCCAAACATTTATGTTCGGATAATGGCTTGGCTATTTTGAAACAAAGTAAATGGTCTAGTTAATGTGCGGTGGTAGTTCGGTCTTCAGTGTATGTGCCATAGAATGACAGTGAATTAATGGAAAGAGATTAGGATGAGCAGCTGGATTGTCTGGTTGGCAGATCAAGGTGTAAAATACTGGACTAGCTAGCACAATCCGGGATATGTGGTCACCCTTGAGTTACAATATACAGCATGTCACAATGAAAACTGTTGGGACAAAGATACAAAAGCATATGTACTTATGCTTCTCAGTATTTATTTCTCACAGTCACAACAATGTACATTGATTAGGGATGTTCAACCTTAGTACAGTGAAGGAAGTACAGGATTTGACCATATCGTAGACTGAGGTTGTGTTAGTTGCACAGGTCGGTGAAGCAGCAGGCAGCCCTCATGCCTATGTTTCTTTTCAGAGTAAGGCACACTGACTTCTTGATGCATCTCTTGTGCATGACTGCGGAGACGACAGAGACATAGGTTACACCACAATCAGACAAAAAACAGCATGTTTTGTAGATTTGACTAATTTAATTTCCCAAGATGTCAATGAGAACAATTAGATATTTGGTTACACTATATTTTGACAATCCCAATTTCCATCTTTATATATGTTCTACTATAGATAGATGGTTTGATGAAGGTATGTTGATAGAATTACTATCTGTTGATAAACAACTGCCTGCTGGGGTTAGGGGTTAGGTTTAGAATAAGGGTTAGGATAAAGGTTAAGGTTAGGATAAAGGTTAGGGTTATTAGATAGTTGGTTAAAATGGTACTGATAGTCAGTAGATAATCTGTTCTTCTACAGAAACACTTTTGGGATTCTCTAAATAATGTTACCAGATATTTGGCGTTGTACCTATTGGTTAGTGGCAAGTGAAGGTGAAAATAGATACTTACACATTGGGGCCGGGAACTGGGCACTGATGCAGGTGTCTTGTTCAGCATCGCAGGTCTGCACTGTGTCTGTGCATGCTTTGCCAATACAATTACATTTCAGGCCCTCTCCTGGTGGAACAGAAGAACCACATTGTCTATGTCATGCAGAAGTTAGTCAGGCTATTACTTGTGTGAGATCAGGGACTATAAATGGGGGGAAAGTAACTGAGCTTCGGTGTATTTTATTGGTTTATTTGACATGGTTCCTATCTTATAAACAAATGCAATTTTAAAAAATTAAACTGTTGGGGAGACTCACCAAAGCTACATGCCAGCAGCAGTAGGAGAGAAAAACATGCAACTTTCATCTTCTGTTTTTATTCTGGACGTTTTATCTGTCATTTCAACAATATAGACTTCTGGGTTACTCTATGTCAGTCAACATGCACAATTTACACCACTTGAAAGGTATTTTGTTTTCAACATGTTTATAGATGGATATTTGATCTTAATTTCATAACAGGTCCTAGAAAAAATATAAATCAGCCCGCATGATAATTAACTGTGAGTTTCATTATATCGAAAAATATTTAGTAGAATTTGAGGCTAAAATACAAGAAATGGAGGGAATGACCCGCTAGCTCACTCTATGGCCGAGTCAAAGCCCAGAACGTAGTCCCTTAGGAATGTTGAGTAGGACTTGAAGCAGGTTATACATGGAACTAATGCAAGTTTCCTTATACATCACACAGTTGAAGCAGGTCTTTAAGAAACCTGTAAAAATGTCCTCCATCTAGAGGCTGATACAATGTTACATTTATTTCTGCCAAATACGCCATTGAAGCTATGGTGCACTTATCTATTCAGTGCATTGAAGTTGTATTTCATTTGATTTTTGTAAAATAATAGATTGCGTATTGCGACTATTTTTTAGGGCATGTTCTCTCTCACACCACAATAGGTCTATGTAGCTCTTTATTTAAAGAAAACAAGTAGCACAATATCACAAGACTAAATTATACATTGATAAAGAAATAGCAAAAACATTTCTCATCTGAGGGTTTTTCTTCTGTGTTTTGAGCTCTCTTGATGATCTTCCTTCATATATGCTGCATAATATGTTAATTAGGCACCGATATACACATTTGAAATGAGCAAGTCTGTAGTTTAAGTATACAGTTATGTATAAATTGTTAATGTTTGCTCCATGTCAAGAGATACTTGATATCATGAAAAGTGAAACCATAAGTCTAGCTTTAGGTGGGGTTAATTGAGTCATGTGAATGTGTGATTGCTGGTGATTTGGTTCATTGTGTTTGCCAAGGACAATTATGTGAGAGTCTGGAGTACGCCCTTAACAAACCTCCCTGAAAGGGCTTGAAGAACATACAAAGGAAGAAGGCCATAGCATTTGTTGCCAGACCCCCAGCTATTTTCCCCATTTTGTAACAGATATATAAATCCCCTGTAACCATAACACT
This sequence comes from Esox masquinongy, assembly GCA_016801175.1. Taxonomy (NCBI): domain Eukaryota; kingdom Metazoa; phylum Chordata; class Actinopteri; order Esociformes; family Esocidae; genus Esox; species Esox masquinongy. The sequence continues at coordinate 54,025 of JACXGI010003172.1, read as the reverse complement.
TACAGCAACCCCACATGCAGTTCCTGTATCTTCTGGTTCTGACTTGTAATTCACTTGCTCCCGTGAAACCAAATACATCTACGTAACCAACTGCCAAATACGTTTGAAGACTTCTGATTTTAAATTGTATTACTTAGAGAAATATGTTGTTTCCAACAGGATGCACTGCTCTCTCTCTCTGTTTTAATACGCCAGAAGACGTTGTCACTCCAATTTTGTCAGCAGTGATTGGTTTGCCTGAGGTTACGTTCTAGCAGAAAAGAGATATCAGATGGATGATTAGGTGACTGAAGATCATCTTTAATGAAATATTGTACCACATATTTATTTTGGTTTATTAAAGGTTGTTCAGGTTTTGCAAAACAGATTGTATTTCAAGTTTCAAGGTTTATTTGTGAAATGCACCGAACAACACAGCGTCATCCTGCACTGTGACATTCTTGTGACATGGCACCCGACAACTACGTAGTGAGGGTTAAAAAGTATAGCCTGACCAAAAAAATAAATAAGAATTAGAATAAAATAAAGCAAAAATATACATAATTCTGTACAATAGCAGTTTAAAAGAAAAATAGTGTAAAGAAAAGAGTATTGTAAAGTAGCCGCAATCTGGGTATTATTATTGAACATTTAGATATGGCAAGTATGGCAGTAATATATATAACAGTGTGAACTAGAAGGAATTGGTAGAGTTATTGAAAATTATAGTTACATATGAGTGTAATAAGCTTATGAATGGTGGCATAGCACACTACAACTATGTAGTGAGTATTGAAAGAGAAAAATATATACACAGCAAAGATGTATTATACATAACACTGTATTTGTTGAAAAATACTGTACCTAGTTCTCTTACGTTAAGACAGATAGTGCCAAACAATTACAGTACCCGTCACTTTATACATATAAATAATCAGAGGACAGACTTTAAATGGGCTAGCAAAATTTATCTTTAATTTATTTTTCATTCACACTAAATTTACATTTAAAATGTGCCTTGATTAGATTAGGGATGTTCATCTTAGTACATCAAAGTAAGTATGGATAATGACTCTATGGTAGACAGAGGTTGTATCTCAGTTGCACTGGTTGGTGTGGCAGCAGCAGACATTAACCATGTCGGGGTGCTTCCCATCGACTTGCATTCTGACCTCATGCTGCATTTCTTGATGAATGAGGCAGCTGTGTAGAGAGACAGGACCGAGGGGCAGGGTGAAACTCTACAGTAGACACAGCAGAACAAAACCAGTTTCTCTTAATTTGATAAGTCTTTCTTAGATGTCAATTAAAATGATTAGATATTTGGTTTTGCAACCACTTGTCATGAGTCAAACGTATACAGAGTTATAAAGAGGTAGCAAACCCATTACTCCCCTGATGGGTTTTCTGTAGTGTGTTGAGCTCTCTTGATGACCTGCCTTCCACTTCCTCCATATATACTGCAAAATATACTAACAAATCAAGTATCCATGTGTCAATTTCATGGGATATTGGGCAATATATTTATTCTGGGTTTTATCAGAATACCAGAGGAATAATTTATAGTGGAATACATTATAGTGGAATACATTATTATCAAATAATTATGCATGAACGTACTGAGTCAAGGTTTTTGGCTGAGTTTGTTCACTGAAAAATAGGTAATTGATTAATTGCTAGTCAAAGAATAAGGAAACCACAGGGTCTGATATGCTAGATCCAGGCTTATTGGTTAGTGCTGCTCCAGTTACCTCTGGAGCTCTAATGAATATATTAAATCTAACATTCATTTCAGGGTTTTACCCTTAAGTCTGGAAAACTGCTCATGTGGTCCCACTGCATAAGTTTGGGGACAATAGTGTCCTTAATTACTATCAGTTGATCAATCAAAAGTATTTCTAAAGCTCTTTTTACATCAGCAGTTGTCACAAAGTGCTTTTACAAAACACCCAGCCTGGGGGGGGGGGGGATAGTCAGCAGAGTGGCAGCTGGAATCGTCGGGTACCGTCATTGTAAAACGTTGAACGTGAACACGGGCACAGAAAAAGTTTTACCGACAAGAACAGAACCTGCAATTATCAGGGCCAGCAGCGAATCATTTATTAATCGCAATATTCATAAATAAACAGGGATTTACACCTGCATTCTTAGCTGAAAGTCGATGTGCCGACCAAGAGGCCTGCATCTGTACCATGTTCTTGCCCCAGCCAGTACATATATCATTCCCCTCACTCCGCGCAGCCAATATTAACCAAAGATCTCACTTTTCTAAGGTCCCGAACATTCAGAATCACATGGCCTACTTGTACATCAGCCAGATTGCTAAACCAATATTAGGTAGGCTAATATTAACCTAGGCATTAGCTATTCAGTTTTTACCAGCCAAAACCTGAGAAAATTAAAACAGTGCTTCAGGCACTAATCTCTTTTATCTGTTTATATATAAAAAATATTTATCCTTCACACCTAAGCCCTAAAATCATGTTTAATTTGTTGTCCTATAATCTGCATTTCACCTCATTCAAGTGTGAATCTGTAGTGTAAAAAATGCAGTAATCTGTGTAAACATGCAGATATCAATTTATTCGGTAATGGGCCGGCATGGGATGTAGCAAATGGAACATAAAATAGCAGTCCCACGTCCCCAGATGTCCCCATTAAGAGTCTATCTGGGTAACAATACATTACTTCAAGAGTCGAGACCAGGGCTCTTCAACTCTGTCCTAGAGCTGCTGTTAAACCTAACAGACCGTAACAGAATCCCTCAACTGGTTAAGAAAGCTCTTTTTCTAGATCCAGTCATTCGGATTTTGATTCAGTTTTTTCTTCTCTCATCTCTTATTCGTATATACAGCATACTATCTGAAAGAAATCACATTATATTATCCATTATGTGATATTTCTGTGATATTAGCCCATCTTTAATTTATTCAGGTCTAGCACTGTTCCCGAAGAAGTCAACTGTCTAGAATCCATGATTTTACAAGAGATTAAACAAGACAATATGTTTTACAGAAATGTTTGCAACAAAAATGTAAAAGCAATGCTCTGGGTTTTTTTTTACTTTATTGATAGGCTCAAGAAGGTGGGAAAGATTGCCAAGAGTGTGTGCTTAATTAACAGCTGGTCAGTGACAAACCCATTCCACAGCAATAAACAATATCTGCTCTGGAAACATCAGCTTAAACCTCTAAAATGTTTCACAGTCATATGCATTGATTAGGGATGTTCAGCTTAGTCCAGCTAAGTACAGCTTAGTACAGGTTAGACTGTATGAATGTACTGTATTTATATGGTAGACAAAAGTTGTCTCCATTACATTGGTTGACGCTTCCCAAGAAAGTGTGTTCTAACCCCTTCATGCATCTGTTGAAGTATGAGACAGCTGTGGCGAGGGAGAACCGAGACCCAGGGAAAAACAATAGAACACAACTTGATTTCTTGATGGGATCAATGTGTTTACCTTAGATGGCAATCAAAATTCTTAGATACAGTTGTGCTCATAAGTGTGCATACCCTGGCAGAAATTGTTAAATTTTGGTATTGATTTTGAAAATATGACTGATCATGCAAAAAAAAACTGTCAAAAGTTTACATACCTTTGAATGTTACTGACACAAAAGGGTGACACACAAAGGTGAAAATGGTAATTAAAGGTGAATTTCCCACACCTGTGGCTTTTTAAATTGCAATAAGTGACTGTGTATAAGTAGTCAATGAGTTTGTTAGCTCTCACGTGGATGCACTGTGCAGGCTAGATACTGAGCCATGGGGAGCAGAAAATAACTGTCAAAAGACCTGCGTAAACGAGGTAATGGAACTTTATAAAGATGGAAAAGGATATACAAAGATATCAAAAGCCTTGCAAATGCCAGTCAGTACTGTTCAATCACTTATTATAAGTGGAAAATTCAGGGATCTTTTGATACCAATCCAAGGTCAGCTAGACTTAGAAAGATTTCAACGAGTTGGCTTTTTGATAACCGCGTAAATATTTTCAAGATTTGGTGGCCTTTATCAACATATTTGCTTCAACTTTACAAAAAATATTTTCTTACATTTAGCCAACATGTCCTATGCATATTTACACAGTTATCAACATAGCGAGCTGGTGTACGCCTACACAAAACATAGACCTTATTTGAATAGGTCTAAAAAACACTTCAAACAAGTGTGGGGTGGAATGACTAAACTGTTATTATGGTTTCATCGAATTGCCAGTCACTTCAAAAGGTTATATCAACACACGTTTTGTTAACTCATTAAGATTCATCAACTCAGTGCAGTACAGCTGCCATTGAATTCATGGAAACACATTAGGATGAACTGCTGATGTTTGCATTTATAATTAATTCCTGGCTGCAAAGGCGGCTGTTTGTAAGAACGCAATATTAGGGTCGATTTCATGCAAAGCGGTTGCCTGGAGAGATGGAAATAGGCAACAACCACGAATGAAAACCTAGGAGGGGAGCATGAGGAAGTGTATATAATTCCCCAAACATTTATGTTCAGATAATGGCTTGGCTACTTAAAAACAAAGTAAATGGTCTAGTTAATGTGCCGTGGTAGTTTAGACTTGAGTGTATGTGCCATAGAATGACAGTGAATTAATGGACAGACATGAGGATGAACTGCTGGATTCTTGCATTCACACTTCCTAGCTGCGATATTTGGCGCATCTTCAAGTCAATTCTCATGTCATTAAGTTAGCATGTTATATGTTTAATAATGATGTAATTGCCTAGCAAATAATTTCCAATTGTATTTTAATCTGCCGATAAAATTATTGTCTGGGAAATGATTGTCTGGTTGGTGGATAAAGGTGCAAAATACAGGAGTAGCTAGCACAATCCGGGAGATGGTTACCAATCGAGTTAAAGAAGTGGAAAATTCGGGGATCTCTTGCTACCAAGCCAAGGTCAGGTCGACCAAGAAAGATTTCAGCCAAAACTGCGAGAAGAATTGTTCGGGATACAAAGAAAAACCCACAGGTAACCTCAGGAGATATACAGGCTGCTCTGGAAAAAGAGGGTGTGGTTGTTTCAAGGAGCACAATACAACGATACTTGAACAAATATGAGCTGCGTGGTGGAGTTGCCAAAAGAAGCCTTGACTGAGCCAATTCCACAAAAAAAGCCCAGTTACAATATGCCCAACAACACCTTGACACGCCTCACAGCTTCTGGCACACTGTAATTTGCAGTGACGGTGAAGGTTGTGGAGTGGCCATCACAGTCTCCTGACCTTAATATCATTGAGCCACTCTGTGGAGATCTCAAACGTGCGGTTCATGCAAAACAACCAAAGACTTTGCATGACCTGGAGGCATTTTGCCAAAATGAATGGGCAGCTATACCACCTGCAAGAATTCGGGGCCTCATAGACAACTATTTCAGGGGTCAGTTAATTTTTTTCTTTGTGGTCATGTTTTGTTTTATGATTGTGCCATTCTGTTATGATCTACAGCTGAATATGAATCCCATAAGAAATGAAAGACGTGTTTTGCCTGCTCACTCATGTCTTCTTTACAAATGGTACATATATTACCAATTCTCCAAGGGTATGCACACTTTGGTAACACTTGAAGGGGTGTGCATAAGAGTGACATGACATTGTCATGATACTGTCATAGCCATGACATGACACATGAAGGAATCATTATGAACATTGTCATTAGATGTCATTCGGTTGATTGTGTCTTTTTATGCAAGGTTGACATAGTTTGGGATGTCTTTGTTATGACAACTTGACATTAACTAAGACAAAATATCTTGTCAATGTCTTTGTTATGACAACTTGACATTAACTGAGACAACATCACCTGTCAATGTCTTTGTTATGATAACTTGACATTAACCATGACAACATTAGATTAGATTCAACTTTATTGTAATTGAACAAGTACAGTACAATGAAATTGAAGGAGTAGGGTAGCATGTGCAACTGAAATGCAGGGATAGCAGCAATGAGGTTCCCGAGGTAGACACATACCTGTAACAACTGAAAACTTCAGACTGCAAGGCAGTGTCAGAGTCCAGTAGTACAAAGGGTGGATGTGGTTAATAATGGTCACCTAGTTCAGCAGGGTTACAGCAGATGGAAAGAAAGTGTTCCTGAGCCTGCTGGTGCGGGAATGAAGAGACCTGTACCACCTGCCTGATGGAAGGAGGGCAAACAGTTTGTGGCATGGATGTGAAGGGTCCCTGATGATGCTGCACACCCTGTGCAGACACCGCTTGTGCTGGAGGTCTACGATGGCCGGGAGCTGGGTACCAGTGATATGCCGGGCGGTTTCCACCACCCGTTGCAGGGCCTTCCAGTCGGCTACGCAGCAACCGCCAAACCATGCTGTGGCGCAGTTAGTCAGAAACATAACCTGTCATAAACATGTCATAGCAGGCCTGATTATCAAACTTGAAGAAACTATTTAGCTTTATGTGTTAGCATTAAATACAGCTGTCATATGTGGTTGGTTTTGACATTGGTTGTCATGAGACCATTATAGTTTTGTCATGAATATTTTCCTTGACCTTGAACTACAGTGGTACAATTTGGACTTGTCATAAAGATGTCATGATGTGTTATAACACTGTCAGATGCATTCCTTACAGTGTCATGAATATTTTTCTTGACCTCAAGTACAGTGGTACAATTAGGACTTGTCATAATACTGTCATAAAGATGTAATTAAATCTGTCAAATGCTTTTAAATACCTTAACAAAAGCAAGAAATTTCCTACTACTATTCCTACTATTTCCAACTACTTTCAACAATCCTACTTTGGTAACACTTTCCGATAAGTGTACATGAACAACCATTAACAAATGCAGGAATTACCTTGAATCAACATTGAAGAACAATGATGAACAAGACTTGAACGAACGGTTAACAATGATAACCCTTAATTTATTAATGGTTTACAAATGCATTAAATAACAGAGTGTAGTGTCATTTGTTCATGTTGACACAGGACATAAGCTCATGTCGTTTTTTGCAAGAACACAGTTTGTACTGTAATTTTTTAAGGTTGATACAGGACATCCATTCATGTACAGTACCTAGTTCTTTGCATGAACAATATCCTAAGTAATATAAACTATTCGTAATATAATCACATTGAAAACATTATTTATAAAAAGGCTATATAGTGATAGTTTAACAAATTACCTTCATGTTAACACAAAAAGAGCATGGCTGAGCAAGTTAGCAAAGTGCTACCCGGAACTGACAAACACTTCACTGGAGCTAGCATACAGCTAACTGGAGCCAGCTAATAACCAACCGAAGCCAGCTAACAAGGAACTAGCTAATCGCTAACCCTTACAGTGCAACGACTGCAAAGTTCCTAAACAATACAGTTACAAAATTCAATTATATTAATCCTAGGGATATTGTCAGGAGTGTTGTTTTCGAAAAAAAAAACAATTCAGTACAGTACAGTAACAAATTGATTTTTTTTCAAAGGAATGGACCACCGTCATGGCATTTTACATAGACATGGGTCTCTGTCAAAGTCATAACATTGCCATGCTTTTCCAACCCTCTACATACGCTTCAACAGGCAAGTTATCAAACTGTATCTAAATGACCAGTGTACTTTTGTACTTTACCGACCTTGAAAACAGGATAAATGATAAGACAAGGCTTTTCTTTGAAGAGTTACGAGAACGCGCAGGTATTTGGATCGTTAACAGTCCCAACGCAACACGACCACGTCAAACTGCCCCCTACAGGCCATGTGTCCTTCAATATAAAAGTGTACTTCAAAATTCTATCACCCCCAAATGCGACCATACATTTTGTATGCGTCACACCTATTTGAAGACGCAAGTAGCCAGTCTACCTTATTAATAATGGTTACCCCATGTAAACATATTAACAAATTGGATTGTGGATATTATCTCTTGAATAATGTATATTACTTAGCCTATTCTTCATGCAAACCACTAGTCACATGAATGGATGTCCTGCATCAACATTAACAAAATTACAGTACAAACTATGTTCCTGCAAAAAACGTTGATATTAACTTGTTTTTTCACATCATTGAAAAGTCTGTCCAAGACACCATTATAATGGCGTATGGCTGACCAGTGGTGCCACTCCATCATTTTGAGGTGAATCTTCAGTGACTCAAGAGTGCAATTACCTCTATGATTCCATATTTTCAATTTGTATTTCTGCCATGCACGCTCAATATGCTGAGTATGAGCACCAGTCTCAGGATCAGCAAAGTTCCTTTTATGGCAGACAGAATACTGGCTAAATAGTTTCTTCAAGTTTGATAATTAGGCCCATGTTTATGACAGGTTATATTGTCTCAGTTAATGTCAAGTTGTCATAACAAAGACATTGACAGGATATTTTGTCTCAGTTAATGTCAAGTTGTCATAACAAAGACATTGGCAGGTTATGTTGTCTCAGGTAATGTCAAGTTGTCATAACAAAGACATCCCAAACAATGTCAACCTTGCATAAAAAATGACAATCAACCGAATGACACCTAATGACAACATTCATAAACATTCAAAATGATTCTTTCATGTGTCATGTCATGGTTATGAAAGTATCATGACAGTGTCATGTCACTCTTATGCACACCCCTTCAAGTAAAGTGTTACCCACACTTTTGAGCACAACTGTATATACACACGTGGACAAAATTGTTGGTACTCTTCTGTTAAAGTAAGAAAAACCCACAATGGTCACTGAAATAACTTGAAACTGACAAAAGTAATAATAAATAAAAATTTGCTGAAAAGTAACTAAAGAAAATCAGCCATTGCTTTTGAATTGTGGTGCAACAGAATCTTTAAAAAATAAATAAATAATGAAACTGGCCTGGACAAAAATGATGGTACCCTGAACTTAATATTTTGTTGCACAACCTTTTGAGGCAATCACTGCAATCAAGCGATTTCTGTAACTCTCAGTGAGCCTTCTGCACCTGTCAACACGTATTTTGGACCACTCCTTGTAAGCATACTGCTCCAGCTGTCCCAGGTTTGAAGGGTGCCTTCTCCAGACTGCATGTTTCTGCTCCTTCCACTGGTGTTCAATAGGATTTAGGGCTCATAGACGGCCACTTCAGAGTCGTCCAATGTTTTGCTCTTAGCCATTCTTGGGTGTTTTTAGCTGTGTGTTTTGGGTCATTGTCCTGTTGGAGGACCCATGACCTGCAACTGAGACCAAGCTTTCTTACACTGGGCAGCACACTTCGCACCAGAATGCCTTGATAGTCTGGAGATTTCATTGTACCCTGCACAGCTTCAAGACACCCTGTGCCAGATGCAGCACAGCAGCCCCAGAACATTACCGAGCATCCTCCATGTATCACAGTAGGTACAGTGTTCTTTTCTTTGTATGCTTTTTTTGCGTCTGTGACCATAGAGCAGATGTGCCTTGCCAAAATGCTCCAGTTTGTCTTATCTGTCCAAAGCACATTCTACCAGAAGCTTTGTGGCTTGTCGATATGCATTTTGGCAAATTCAAATTCTTGCTTTTTTATGATTTGCTTTCAGCAGTGGTGTCCTTCTTGGTCGTCTTCCATGAGGTCCACTTTGGCTCAAACAGCGACGGATGGTGCGATCTGACACTGATGTACCTTGACCTTGGAGTTCACCTCGAATGTCTTTGGAAGTTGTTCTGGACTCTTTGGTTACCATTCGTATTATCCGTCTCTTTAATTTGTCATCAATTTTCCTCTTGCGGCCATGTCCAGGGAGGTTGGCTACAGTCCCGTGGACCTTAAACTTCTGAATAATATTTGCAAATGTAGTCACAGGAACATCTAGCTGCTTGGAGATGGTCTTATAGCCTTTACCTTTAACATGCTTATCTATAATTTTCTTTCTAATCTCCTGAGACAACTCTCTCCTTAGCTTTCTGTGGTCCATGTTCAGTGTGGTACACACCATGATACCAAACAGCACAGTGACTACTTTTCACCCTTTAAATATGCAGACTAACTAATGATTACAAGTTTGAAGACACCTGTGATGCTAATTAAAGGACACACTTTAGTTTAACGTCAGTTTCAAGTTATTTCAGTGACCATTGTGGGTTTTTCTTACTTTAACAGAAGGGTACCAACAATTTTGTCCATGTGTGTATGTATATATATATAGCCTGCTTACCTTCAAAGTTTTAATTTCATCTACCACAATGAAACCTAAATTGAGAATGTGCCTGCTTATCGGATTGCTAGATACTAACAAAATTAGGCTCTCCCCCACCTTTGCGATACTAGTTATGAAGATTGAGATTGAAAGAATAATTGAGATGGTTTCTTAGATTGATCACGATATTTGCATTAAGGTACCGTATGGAAATTATACGCCGTGCCTGGTGTGAATGAGCCTTTAGGCACGAACATCTCAGTATTGACCAGAATTGACTGAAATTGTATTAGTCATGATCCCCATAAAACTAAGATAATATTGCAAAAGCGTGTCTTTGTGTTCTTACTCGCAAAGAGCCGCCTTTGCAGCGAGGAGTGTTAATGCAAGCACCCAGCAGTTCATCCTATTGTCTTTCCATGAATTCAATAGGATTTGTTCTGCACTGAGTAGATGAGGTTTTAAACCAAGATAAAGTAGGTTTTATATAGCGAATGTCTGTTGAATCTCTGAATATAAAACCAACTTTACCTCAGTGAACTTCTAACAAAACGTGTGTTGATATAACCTTATAAAGAGACTGTTTAAGGGCAAACTCCAGACTCACACACATTCTCCTTGGCAAAGACAATGAACCAAAAATCAAACCAGCAATTACACATTCACATGACTCAATTAGCCCCACCTAAAGCATGACTTGGTTCATGGTCTCGCTTCTCAAGTATCTCTTGACATGGAGCAAATATTAACAAAATATACATAATAGTATACTCAAACTACAGCCTTGCACATTACAAACATGTTTATTGGTGCCTTATTAACATATTATGCAGTATATATGGAGGAAGAGGTGGAAAGACCATCAAGAGAGCTCAAAACCATCAGGTGAGGAACGGTTTTGCTATTTCTTTATCACTGTATAACTTTTGTCTTGTGATATTAAGTTACTTGTTTTATGAAAGACAGATCTACAAAGACCTACAGTGCTGTTAGAGAGTACACACCCTGAAAAGTAGTCGCAATTTGCAATCAATTATTTAAAAAAAACAGAAATAAACATAACATTGTGTCAGCCTCTAGATGGAGGACATATGTGATGTATGTACTGTGTGATGTATAAGGAAACTTGGGACTGTGTGATGTATAAGGAAACTTGCATTAGTTCTATGTACAACCTGCTTCAAGTACTCAGCATTTCTAAGGGATTAATTTCTGGTCTTCGACTCAACCATAGAGGAAGCTAGAGGGTCATTTCCTCCATTTCTTGTATTTTAGCCTCAGATTCTACTCAATATTGTCTGATATAATGGAGGTCATGGTTAATTATTAGGAGGGTCTATTTCTATTTTTCCTAGGAATTGTTTTGTAATCAAGATCAAATATCCATCTATAAACATGTTGAAAACACAACACCTTTCAAGTGGTGTAAATTGTGCATGTTAACCGACAGAATAACCCAGAAGTCTGTGTTAACGACTCAATGTATATTGTTGAAATTACAGATAAAACGTCCAGATTACAAACAGAAGATGAAAGTTGCATGTTTTTCTCTCCTACTGCTGCTGGCATGTAGCTTCGGTATGTCTCCACAACAGTTTAATTTTTTTTTATTGTATTTGCCAAAAAGACAGAAACCATGTAAAAAAAACCATTATAATATATTGAAGCATGACATAAACAATGTGGTTCTTCTGTTCCACCAGGAGAGGGCCTGAAATGCAACTGTATCTCCAATCTTTGCACAGACACAGTGCAGACCTGCGATGTTGGAGAAGACAGCTGTATCACCGCCATTAAGCCACCCTCAAAATGTAAGTATCCATTTTCACCTTCACTTGCCACTAACCAATAGGTACAACACCAAATATCTGGGAACATATTATTTGGAGAATCCCAAAAGTGTTTCTGTAGAAGAACAGATTATCTACTGACTATCAGTAACATTTTAACCAACTATCTAATAACCCTGACCTTTATCCTAACCTTAACCTTTATCCTAACCCTTATTCTAAACCTAACCCCTAACCTCAGTAGGCATTTTCTCATCAACAGATAGTAATACTATCAACAAACCTTCAACAAACCATCTATCTATAGAGCTTATATGAAGATGGAAATTGTGATTCTCAAATGTAGTGTAACCAATCTCATTTTCATTGAGATCTTAGGAAATCAAATTAGTCAAATCTACAAAACATGCTGTGTTTTTGTCTGCAAATGGTGTAACCTATGTCTCTGTCTTCTCCGCAGTCATAAACCTTAAGAGATGCATCAGTCGTTCAAGCTGCCTTTCGCTGAAAGCAATGTCACCCAGGATCACCAGCTGCTGCTACACTGACCTATGTAACTGAAACACAACCTCAGTCTACGATACAGTAAAATCCTGTACTTCCTTTGCTGTACTAAGCTGAATCACCATCAATGCACATTGTTGTGACTGTGAGAAATAAATACAAAGGAACTTAAATACATGTGCTTTTGTATCTTTGTCATAACAGTTCTCATTGTGACATACTGTATATTTTAATAAGTGATTGAACAGTACTGACTGGCATTTGCAAGGCTTTTGATATCTTTTTATATCCTTTTCCATCTTTATAAAGTTCCATTACCTTGTTGCGCAGTTCTTTTGACAGTTCTTTGCTGCTCCCCATGGCTCAGTATCTAGCCTGCTCAGTACATCCACATGAGAGCTAACAAACTCATTGACTACTTATACACAGACACTTATTGGAATTTAAAAAGCCACAGGTGTGGGAAATTCACATTTAATTGCCATTTTCACCTTTGTGTGTCACCTTGTGTGTCTGTAACAAGGCCAAATATTCAAGGGTTTGTAAACTTTTGATCAGGGCCATTTGGGTAATTTCTGTTATCATTATGATTTTAAAAAGGAGCCAAACAACTATGTGATATAAATGGCTTCATATGATCACTATCCTAAAATAAAATCGTTTTTTTTGCATGATCAGTCATATTTTGAAAAAAATTCACAATTTCTGCCAGAGTATGCAAACTTATGAGCACAACTGCATAGACTGCATAATATGCTAACAAATCAAGTATCCATATTTAACGTTAGTGAGATATTGGGCAATATACAGCTCCAGAAAAAATTAAGAGACCACTGCACCTTTTTCTTTCCTTTCCAAAAAAGTTGAAAAGGAAAGTTTTGAGTGAGGAACAGAAGCGTTCAATTTGCAGTGGTCTCTTAATTTTAACCCTTATGTTCCTTACTCAAAACCCTCCTTTTCGACTTTTTTGGAAATGAAAGAAAAAGGTGCAGTGGTCTCTTAATTTTTTCCAGAGCTGTATTTACTCTGGTTTTGGACAGGTGGTTTAAGTTTAGCACAGCATGTTACCGAAGCATACAAGACCACATGTACAAAATAGAAAAACAACTGACTCTAGATGACATGTAGGAGGTGGAACTGGGTGAAGAACTGTACTCTACACAATCACCACTATCGTTTGTGAGCTTCACACAGCTCGGATATTTACATTCAACATTTTGCGTGTTTCATTATTGTATTTCTCTACGTTGGATGTTCATCAGATGTTGATGAACAATTCATTTTATTTTTTTATTTTATTTAGTTGATGTATTACAGTATTACCATTTCTCTTCCCTTATATTTCGTGATGTCCATTTTGCGATTATGGCTCTGTCAGAAACCCATATCAAGCCAAATGTCCCAATACATTTAATGCACTGAAATTAAGGGACTATGCATAAAATATTACAAATACAAATACACTCACATTTTTATTGAATAATAGGTGAGAATCTACAGTGGCTCTCAAAAGTATTCAGCCTTCTTTTCCACATTTACAGTGTTACAACATGAAATCAAAATGTTTTGTTTGCCGAAAGTATTCACCCCCTTTAGTCAATATTTGGTAGAGGCATCTTAAGAAACAATTACTGCGATGAGTCTATTTGGATAAATCTCTAACAGCATTGCACAGCTGGACACAGCAATCTTTGACTATTCTTCTTTACAAAATTTCTCAAACTCAAGTTTGCCCTATGGTGAACAGCAGTGTTTTCCAAATTTTTCCACATTTTCTCAGTTGGATTGAGGTCCGGGCTTGACTGGGCCACCCATGAACATTCACAGACTAGTCCCGAATTCACTTCAGTGTTATCTTGGCTGTGTGCTTTGGGTCTCTGTTGTGCTGCAAGATGAATCTTTCACCTCAGTCTGAGTACCATGATGCTGTTAGGTTGGGATGTTGTCCTCAGGTTGTGTGGTTTAGGCTTGCATCATACATAGAAGTTAATGTTGAGGCCAAAAAGCTATTTTGGTATCATAAGACCATATTAAGACGTTCTCATTTATAAAATAAATAGTAATTATAAAAAAATGAAGCAGACACATTTTCCATATCATTCTCTCACCTGCTTTCATTTTATTTGTGTTTAATGTAATTCTTTCCTTTCTGAAAATGATAATTTGTTCATTTTGGGGGTGAAACATTTTTAGGGTAATATTCAATATTAAAATAATGGAGAAAAAACACTGTTCTGCATATAGAGATGATATTTACAGAACATCCTATAGGACACTAAAGATAACAACCATGTTTTCAGTCCCAAGCAAGGCTCAGACAGACATTCAACATTGGTTAAGAAAGAGTATAGTACCCTCTGGACCTTCTTACCTAGTGGAACGCAGGTTTATGTTTAATTCCTGTCCGTTCATTTACACAGCATTTCAACTGATAAAGATTGCTGGGGGAAAATGGCCGTGCAGCCCCTGCTGTGTCTGTATCTGGTGACTGATGGAAAACAGTGTCTTTACCCAAGGTTGGTGCCCAGGTTTAGTACTGTACTGAAAAAGTCGCAAATTAAACATGGATCTACTGAACATTTTAAATAGGTAGAAACTATTAAATAGTAATGAAACTTGACACATTCTCCACTTCAAGAAAAAAATGATATTATAATTTCCCTCAAAGCATATTGCAAATCCAGAATGCCATTGAGAATTGCCACAACTATTTATCCCACTTGTACATACATTATACTTAATACCTGTACATTTTCTGTAAATTTGTGAATTTTCCACTGCACATTTAGAATTGCCATATGTAATGCATTTGCATTAATTGCACACCTATACATTCCACTTATTATTACCCTATTTTTAAATTGGCATCTCTTGCCAAAATCCTGGAGGCCTTGGTGAATACACATTTATCTTCCTTTTTATCAGAAAGTCTGGTTCCGTTCTTGCAATTGCGTTTATAGCCACTAGAGGGCACATTAAAGCACTGATAAATGAACTGAGATAGGCCATCTGTGCCATTATAACAATGCTTTAACCCAGACCAACTGGTGTACATAACACATGTAATAATCTCTAAAATGAAATTGTTTATATTCTTCATTATATTTTTTTTCACTTTTATTTAACCAGGTAAGTCCCAGGGGAAGCAATTCTCAATTTCAATGATGACCCAGCCAAAGGCAATAAATTACAAGAGGACAAGACAGCACACAGAACATAAATAATGTGGAAAATAAATACAAATTAACAACACTATATACAAGGGAACAGGCAACAGATTTGATATTAAGTTAAATACCGCGCCTGGTGGTTTTTCTATTATTTGCTGAGCTGTCTTTATGATCTGTTGTCCCCTTTCTCCATACACTCCATAATATGCTAATAAGGCACTGATATACAAGTCATTTTAAAGGTGCACCACCCTGACATGATCAGCCCATTGCTACCATGCTCCTTCAAGAACACACTGTACTACAAAAGGTGATCTCACCTTGTCTAAAGATGACCTCACCTTGTCTTAGACAGATCACCACCAATCACAGTCATAATCTAAATGAGGTTCAGGTGTGCAGGGAGGGGGACACTGCTCTCTCTGTTTTAATTGTCTAAAAGATGTCACTCTAATTTGGTCTTCAAAACAAATGATTGATTTGCAAGATGGTACTCTATTATCGTTTTAGTTAAATATATATAATCTGTATATATATATTTTATTTCATTTTTATCTGATAGTTCTTTTGTTATTTTCCTATTTCTTATTTTCTTTTTCCAAAAAAAAAGAAATTCTCAGTTTCAATCATTTGATATGTTTTCTTTGTACTATTTTCAATTAAATATAGGGATGAATGATTTGCACATCATTGCATTCTGTTTTTATTTGCATTTTACGCAGCATCCCAACTTTTTTGGAAACGGGGTTGTACATCAAAGCCTGATATGGTAGTCATTATTCAAGTGGGTTTCTTGTAAAACATTTTTTACTGTATAATCAGAGAACAGACTTAAAATGGACTAGTAATGTTTAACTTTATTTATTTTTCACAGTAATCACAGTAATGTGCCTTAATTGGGGATGTGCAGCTCTGTACATCTAAAGGTTGCATTGTGACTACGGTAGACAGAGGTTGAATCTTAGTTGCATTGGTTGGTGTAGCAGCAGCGGACATTAATAATGCTTGGGTTGCTTCCCAAAATCGCGCATTCTGACCTCGAACTGCATCTCTTGAAGTAATTGACAGCTGTGGAGGGAAATGAGACACAGAATGTAACACTGCGGTGGATACAGCCAAACAAAATCAAAGCGATATAATGTTTTGTGTTGTAATGACTGGTTAGTGCGGACTGAGGGGAATGACAGATACGTACTGGCTGGGGGCAAGAACATGGCAGAGATGCAGGCGTTTTGGTCGCCAGTGCAGGTCACTACTTTGTTTTTGCAGCCAGTGCCAAGACAGTGGTTGCATTTCAGTCCTTCGCCTGGAGAAACAGAAGAACATCTCTTGTTATGTCTAAGTAAGTCTGGTTATTTTGTTAGATCAGGGACTGGAAAGTCGAAAAGTGAATTTATCTTACATCTGTTGTGTTGCTGTACTTCACGTAATCCCAGTCAAATTAACAAATACAATTAGATAAAATAAGACATTTTTGCGGAGACTTACCAAAGCTACATGCCAGCAGCAGAAAAAGAATAGAAAAACACACTGCTTTCATGCTTCCTCTTTCCTTCGTCTGGACTCTTGATCAATCTTTCCGACAATAGACAATAAGTAATCAGCAAAGACTCTTGGATTACCCAATGAAAAGGGGTCTTTTATGTAGTATTTTGACATACTAAACTATTAAAAGTAGGGATGCACGCTAAGAAAATGATTCGCTGGTACAGATATTTGATATGCTTTTAACGTACTCGGCCGATGTTTTTAATTTTTAACCGGTCTGCCCTGGCATGAAATGAATTACAATTTAGCTTCTGAAGATGTTTCTCATTTCAACAAATGCAAATTCAATCATAGAGAATATCTACATGTTCTATATGTTCTAAATACAAAAAGGTACAATGAATAGGAAAAATATAAATTGTATGATAATCACGTGAATGCATTCTCTTTCTGTAATTGTACATTATATAATGTCTGGATATGTATTTAGGAAATAATTAGAATTTATCAACAAAACTGCAAAAGGGAATAAATAATAACATTAAAACAATTGGACACATGATTGAAGCAAAGCAACCCAACAATGCACACAAAATCAACCAGTGCAAAATTGGTGGCTGATATATTGGTGCATTCCTAATATAAAGATAAAGGTAGGCTTATTTTTAAAAAAGCACACATTCCAATTCCCTGAAAAAATATCTTACACCGATACCTACATAATCCCATCAACTGTCTTAAATTGAAATCTGGTGCACCAAAACGTGAAGAAGTGACTCTTTTATCTCAGAACATCTACAGACAGTATTGTATCCTAAATGGGTTAAATCTCTTTGAATGTAAGTTCCGCATATCTGGGGTACTTATGTTACTTTATTAAATTCAGGCTGATATGAGAACAGTAGGCCCTATCTGGGTAACCAGGGTGTCTGCTGAAAGCTGAGGGTCTTGCCTTTCCAGCGGTGCCTTCCAATCTTTGGTGTGACTCACCAGCTTAGAAATCTACAATTTTGTCATTACACATAACCCATTACATAATTAATTGGAGTTATTGTGGGTATATCTTTGAATCAGTAAAATAGTAGAGCAGGGTTTTGTTTCACCAGGCCTTCATATTTTACAATGGATACACCCCACTCCCTGAAAAACAAATCCCAAAACAACAGCTGTTACCATATTAATTCAATGTGTTCGAGTTTAAGACTTCTGATGTATTTTATTTGTTTTTGGGGAGGGGAGAGGGGGAGGTTAACTGGCTTGCATGCTACAATTAACTGACAGTCAGTAAAGTTCAGTTGTGTTGGTAGGCCAGTTATGGCATCCAACTGAGATCGTATTTCATCCATTGGCATTGAAAGAGTTAATAGAAATGATTTGAGTGTAACTCTCAGGGTCCAGTCTCACATAAATATTAGAAACTCGGTTAAGTTTGTCCTTAACTACACAGATCTGTGGTAATGTCATGCCAAGATCTGAAGTCTTGAGAAGGTTTAACTATGAATTCTATATTGTACCAGAGAATATTTGGTCAGAATGTGAGGCCATCTGACCAAATATCCAGAAAGTGGAGCCAAACACTGGTCTGGTAACAGGACAATAATGAAGGGTTATGGAATAGCCAAGGAAATGCACAGAGCCTGTCCTAATATAAAGGCTTAGGGAGACTTAAACTGGGCTAAAAGAATATCCTGGAACATTCTGTAAGGGTGAGTAGACAAAATATCTTCAGTCAATGTAAAAGACTGTTATACTATTTCAATAATGTATTTCTTCCAAAGGGGACACCAACAGCTATTGATGCTAGGTTTGTACTTATTTCCCCTGCACAAGGAAATAGTATTTCTATCAGTTTATGTAAGATAAATCATAGCAAAATGCCTTTTTGTGTCAGTAGTGTTTAGATGGAGGTGTACTTATTTCCTCACAGTGCCATTGGTCTATATAGGTCTCCAAACTGTACTCTACTTAGGTCAACCACTAATAACATTCTGAAACCAGACATTTTACTAATGAAGTGGTCCAATGTCATGAGTCAAAAATATACAGAGTGATAAAGAGGTAGTAAAACCATTACTCACCTGATGGTTTTTCTGTTGTGCGTTGAGCTCTCTTGATGATCTTTCCTCCCCTTCCTCCATATATACTGCAAAATATGCTAACAAATCCAGTATCCATATGTCACGTTCATGAGATATTGGGCAATATATTTACTCTGGTTTTGGACAGGTGGTTTAAGTTTAGCACAGCATGTTACCGAAGCATACAAGACCACATGTACAAAATAGAAAAACAACTGACTCTAGATGACATGTAGGAGGTGGAACTGGGTGAAGAACTGTACTCTACACAATCACCACTATCGTTTGTGAGCTTCACACAGCTCGGATATTTACATTCAACATTTTGCGTGTTTCATTATTGTATTTCTCTATGTTGGATGTTCATCAGATTTTGATGAACAATTCATTTTATTACACTTTTTTTTATTTAGTTGATGTATTACTGTATTACCATTTCTCTCCGCTAATATTTTGTGATGTCCATTTTGCGATTATGGCTCTGTCAGAAGCCCATCAAGCCAAATGTCCCAATACATTTAATGCCCTGAAATTAAGGGACTATGAATAAAATATTACAGATACAAATACCCTCACATTTCTATTGAATTAAAGATGAGAATCTACAGTGGCTCTCAAAGGTATTCAGCCCCTTTGGACTTTTCCACATTTAGTGTTACAACATGAAATCAAAATGTTCTGTTTGCTGAACATATTCACCCCCTTTAGTCAATTATATTTGGTAGGGGCATCTTTAGAAACAGTTTCCGCTATGAGTCTACTTGGATGAATCTCTACTTGGATAAATTAAACAGCATTGCACAGTTGAACACAGCAATCTTTGACCATTCTTCTTTGCAAAATTGCTGAAGCTCAAGTTGGATGGGGACCTGTGGTAAACAGCAATTTTCTGGTGTTTTCCACATTTTCTCAATTGGATTGAGGTCCAGGTTTTGACTGTGATACTCATGGACATTCACAGTCCTGAATTCACTTCAGTGTTATCTTGGCTGTGTGCTTTGAGTCATTGTTCTGCTGAAAGATGAATCTTTATCTTACCTAGTGGAACTCTGCAGGTTTCTGTGTAATTCCTGTCCGTTCATTTACACAGCATTTCGGCTGATAAAGATTGTTATGGGAAAATAGTTGTGCAGCCCCAGCTGGGACTGTACCTGGTGACTCATGGAAAACGTCTTTACCCAAGGTTGAGAGAGGCACCAGGTATAGTTCTGAGAAAGTCCCAAATCAAAGCAAAGATCTAATGAACATTTTAAACAGATTAAAACTATAATATAATTATCACACTTTACACTTTCCCCACTTCAAGAAAAATATTATAAGTTTCCTCAAAGGATGTAGGATGAAATGTAAAGCACTGCATAAACCTTGCAAGCTAATAAGAGATGTAATATTTTATAAGGGGCCCCTTGGCATTATTTGGGCCTAATGACCATGTTAGTGTTCCTATGCAGCCGTGGCTCTTTGTGAATTGTGCTTCTTTGTACTACTCTCAGAGCGAGAGCAAAAATGACCCTAGAAGAGGTTGATCACAAAGGACACATTAACATCATCAACCCTCTTCACAATAAACTCTGTCGCAACACTAATTTCACTATGAAGTGCACTTAAGGTATAAGCCTTCTCATGAATTAATGAACACTGGCTAAAATGCAGCGTGCTTGGTAAAAAGACTTGCGATACTTGGGAAACACCACCCACACACACACACACACACACACACACACACACACACACACACACACACATCACCACCCTTCCTCAGCTCCCAGAGACCCCTACCAAACCTCCTCACAACCTAGATACCTCTACCAGACTACCTCACTACTCAGAGACCCCTACCAAACCTCCTCACAACCTAGATACCTCTACCAGACCACCTCACTACTCAGAGACCCCTACCAAACCACCTCACAACCTAGATACCTCAACCAGACCACCTCACTACTCAGAGACCCCTACCAAACCACCTCACAACCTAGATACCCCTACCAGACCACGTCACTACTCAGAGACCCCTACCAAAGCACTTTACCAACCAGAGACCATACCAGACCACCTTACCACCCAGAGACACCTACCAGATGACTTCACCTCCCAGAGACCCATACCAGAACACCTCACTACCCAGAGACCACTAACAGACCACCTCACTACCCAGAGACCACTAACAGACCACCTCACTACCCAGAGACCACTACCAGACCACCTCACTACCCAGAGACCACTACCAGAACACCTCACTACCTAGAGACCACTACCAGAACACCTCACTACCCAGAGACCACTACCAGAACACCTCACTACCTAGAGACCACTACCAGACCACCTCACTACCCAAAGACCACTACCAGACCACCTTACCACCCAGAGACCACTACCAGACCACCTTACCACCCAGAGACACCCAACAACGCAAAATCTTGTTCACTTCTTGGAATTACATTTTTATAGCCAGTGAAGGGCACATTAAAGCACTGACAAATGAACCCAGTTTTACAGTCTGTGCCATGATAAAAATGCTTTTACCCAGGCTAACTAGAGTATATAATTGTGTTTACACATGTAATAATCTCTAAAATTAAATTATTTATATTATTTATTTATATTTATTTATATTTTTTTCACTGTTATTTAACCAGGTAAGTCCTCAATGACGACCCGGCCAAAGACAATGAATTGCAAGAGACAAGACAACACGCAGAACATGAATAATGTACAAAATAAATACAAATTAACAACACTATATACAAGGGAACAGACAACTGACTTAAAATTACATTAAATAAAGTGTTAGATCGACAGATAGGTTTGGCAGATTCAACGGGAGGATTGATCGGATAGAAACTAGTATATTTTTGGAGGAGTGCGGTGTGATGAATGTGTCAGGGGTTTTTGTAATTTTTTACAGCGCTTGGTTGTGGCACACAGAAATTACGACCAAAGGTCGTATGGGTTTTAGGAGGGACCAGTGTGAGACATTTGAAGGGGGAATATACCTAAAAGGGGGGTCCTTTTAGGGGTTCTTTAAATTGAGACTGTGGGGCAGCCTCTAAGTTATTCAAAGAACCCCTTTTAAATGGTTCCCCAGAGAACCTTTTGGGGATGATTTTGTTGTAGGTTCCTAAAATTATTATTTGAGGAACCACTAAAATTAGTTCTTCAAAAATACCCTTACAAATGTTTTCCTTAAGGAATTCATATAGGGGTTTCCCAAAAGGTTTCAGTGCATTGCCCCTAAAGAAACTTTACATTTATTACGATGCTTGTGGTCCTTCATTTTCCTAAGGCCTGCACCTTGAGTCTCTCTGAAGAAAATATTTACAATAACACAACAATAAATTATATTGTGAAATAGTAGCAAAACAAACACATACTCACATATCAAAAAATAAGTTCTTCTCATCATCTAGGTCACAATGTACATTCAAATAAGACATGTGGTGCTATCAATAGACTACATTACAGTTAAATAACAGTCCTGTTCAGAGATTATAAAGACATTTGCCTGGGCTACATGTTGGCTGCCTCCCAGTCTGTTTGCCAGCTGCTATCCATTTGAAAAAGCCTCTCTCTTTCTGCTCTCTGCCGCCTGGCAGGCCCACTGACCCCAACACAAACAGACACGTCCTCCCCCCACTCTCCCCACTACCCTCACTCTTACTGGGGAACGTTGTCCTCCCTCCCCACGGTAATTCACTCAGTCGCCTCCTTCTTTATTTAAAAAATTGTACCGCACGAACGAGGGAAAATCCCGAGAGAAGTAGTAGACCCGACGTTTAACCCTTGCACAGTAGGTTCTAATTCAAACCTTGTACAGTACGTTCTAATTCTTTACCAGTGATCTTCGTGAGTTCGTGTCATGTCCAAATCTACCTGTCGGTGGTGGACAATGGCAATATTGGACACTACATCTCCACGTAGTCAGGAAGTTCCGTCTTAACCCTTCTGCTGCTCTTTTCAGGGCGAGTCACTCCCATCCGTCCCCCTGTCTGGTTTAACGCTGTCCTGTTGGACCAAAACACCGAAATTATATGCAAGGGCAGAGGGTACAGACTGCCTGCTGTAAACACTCCTGAATATTCCCAGGTTCTCCCCCCGTCTCGTAGGGATCCACTGTAAACCCGAAGCCGTCATAGGATGACACAACGCAGCCTGTGGGAGACATTGGACCTTTCGGCACGCCACTTGGTTTTATTCTTCTTCTTCTGGCTCCTCTCTGGGATCTGTTGCCTGGGGGAGGGGGGGGGGGGTAAGAGGGATGAAAGTTTAAAATGACTCTCACAGCTTAGGCAACAAACAGAGACTGACTGTCTTTAAATAATCTGCGGCGGTTACACACCTGATCACTCTAACTAACTCATGGAAGGCCTTGTCAACATTCATGGCTGGGTCCTTAGCACTTGTCTCAATGTACCTTATCTGTGACAGAGAAGGAGCAGAGTCTAGTCAGGAGATCAGTATGAACAGACGAATGGCGAAACAAGCTGAATTGTTAGGATTCGTTAGAGATAGTGCTGGTAGAAGGCATGTCAGGTTGACACGTTCACCCACGTCGTGTTTGCTGGCCATGTCCCTCCCCTGTTCACTGCTGATTTTTCTTAGATGGAGTAGGTCCACTTTGTTTGCCACAAGAACCATGGGAAAAGATTCCCTGAAAAACAAGGAATATTAAAAATGAACAGATGGATGGATAAATGGGTGGAGGGATAATGGAATGGACGAACAAACAAACGGACACGGGAATCAATGAATTACTGTTGTCCTGGTAAAGGTCTCAAGCACAAGGCAACGCGTCAGATCTCACCGGTCCTTCACCCTGAGGATCAGCTGATGGAAGCGGTCCACATGTTCAAAGCTGGCCTTGTCTGTGACGGAGAACACGATGAGGAACCCATCACCGGTCCTCATGTACTGTTCTCTCATAGCACTGAACTCCTCCTGGCCAGCCGTATCCAGAACTGCAGATACACATCAACATACATAACATCTAATCTGAGAACGTAACTGTGATTGGTCCTGGTAAATGTGTTAGTTGACAGAGGGCGCCATGTTCTGATGGCTCTGAGCGGTATTATGAGAGGACAAAAATGCTACTCTCTTCTATTCTCCTTATAACAAAATGTTATCTTCTGTAAATCACAAATGGCTATTTCTGGGAAAACCAAATAGAACTTTAGGGAGGTTTACAGGTTGAGCTTTTTTCACATAGTGCTATTTGTTACAGTTTACCGTCCAATATCGCCCACTGGGCATCAATCTCGGTGTGTTTGAGGTAGGAGTCTTCGATGGTCGGGTCATAATCAGGAACAAAGATCTTCTGAAAAAACTGGATGGTGAGAGCACTCTTCCCGACTCCCCCATCACCGACCACTACCAACTTATATGTGGGGAGATTGTCACTGGGAACAGCGCTCGTTGCCATGGTGACAGCTTGGCTATACCTGAAACACAGAGGAAAGATGGTGTCACACTGATACATGATGAAAGGGGCTTTATCCTTCTCTCTTGCTCTGGATAGAAATTCCAAATTTCAACAAATATCGAAAAATTAATTGCAATACAAAAAAAAAACGGGCTCATCTTAATGTTTATCTAGCACGCCTTGTCAAACCAACTCGTGTCTACACACTTATTCCCTGAGCCAATAGGATGTGACTGTTGAGTTCAAACTTCCACGCGATTTCACTGAAAACATCTAACAATGCTGCAGTCTGTATCGTAGCTGATCATCTCGTCTGCTAGATCTTCACTGAC
The DNA here is from genome assembly GCA_016801175.1 of Esox masquinongy. Lineage (NCBI taxonomy): Eukaryota > Metazoa > Chordata > Actinopteri > Esociformes > Esocidae > Esox > Esox masquinongy. The sequence continues at coordinate 29,143 of JACXGI010003172.1, read as the reverse complement.
GTAGTCAGGTCAGGGAATCACCCGCCACCACCTACACCATGACTAAGAAAACCCAGCCTGCAGCTCCGTACAATGGCACTGGTCGAACGGGGTGAAGTCACACAGAGGCTTCGTCCATCCTGCAGTCAACAATGGAGGGAAATGGAGTTTCCTGTCTCAGTGAAAGCTCTAGCCTGTGACCCGAGCCAGAACAGGAAAGGGAACAAGCTGCCTATGGAGCTCAGCAAACTAACCCAGGACAGCCCTCAGCCAAATCAGGGGTGGCTGTCGTTTATCTTTTTATTCTCCAGCGTCATTGTAAAGAATACTGTTTGAAGTTGGTTTTCACTTGTCATATCACGGGTGTAGCTTACTTGGCAAGGGCATGGTTGTTTTCCAGCAGTGCAATGACCCAAATACCCAGGAATGATTCAAGACAAAACACTGAAATGTTCCGAAGTGGCCAGCAATAAGTCTAGGTCTAAATCCTCAAAGAAATCCTCAAAAACCACGTGGAGGGTCTGCAAACAGCGGTCCGTTTCTCAATCTCTGTTTCAGTCTCTGTGTCTAATACGTTTCATCCGCTGGAAGAGCCAGGCTTTACCAGAACTAACATCGTCCTAGACAGTTACTTAGCATAGTAACAGCTGATATACCGCGCGGTACAAGCAGCCAAATGCTGTGCTACAAAATATTGAGGGTTTCAATATTTTTTTTATTTCCATTTTTATTGATTTACTGATTTAAAAGGACATATTAGGTTCTGAATCGACAACAAATGTTATATTGATATACTGACCATATACCACACCCCCTTTTCCCTTATTGCTTACATGCACAATCATATTATACACATATACATATTATATACACACACACATACATACAAAAACACACACACACACACACACACACACACATATATATATATATATGTTTGTGTGTGTGTGGTTGTGTATTAACACAGCATACCTGTAGTATGACCTGTGGTATAGTATAGTATGACCCGTGGTATAGTATAGTATGACCCGTGGTATAGTATAATATGACCCGTGGTATAGTATAGTATGACCCGTGGTATAGTATAATATGACCCGTGGTATAGTATAATATGACCCGTGGTATAGTATAATATGACCCGTGGTATAGTATAATATGACCCGTGGTATAGTATAATATGACCCGTGGTATAGCATAGTATGACCCGTGGTATAGTATAATATGACCTGAGAATCCCATAACCCCACTGAACTTTGTTATAGGGCCAAAATTGCTCCCATAAAAAAAACACTTCAACAGTTATTTGCTCAGACATAACCAGATGAAGCATTACGTCTTACATGGTGCCTGGTACTCACAGCATGTGTCATCATTGGATTTTCAGACTAATTTCAATAGGATAGCTGTTACATCACAAAACCCGAGACACCATAAAGCATCTGTATAGCTTAGGCGATAAAGTAAAATAACTTACCCGACTATATTGTTGACTTTGGTCAAGGGAGCCGCATTTCTTGTCTTGTGTTATCCAGTCCTCCTTCAATCTCTGTGTCTAACGGGTTTCATTCGCTGGAGGAGCCAGGCTTTGCCACAACTAACATCGTCCAAGGCAGTTACTTTGCGTTGCAACAGCTGATACGCCAACACGCTACAAGTGGGGAAGGAGGGGTCAAAATATATATTTTTTGAGCAAACAAACAATTACTTTCATCGTTACGTCCACTGTAGAGTTCCGAATTTAATTTAAGTACACACAATTTTAAATTTCAGTTTGTTATGTTTTTCACACGGGATCTTCTAAGGGAAATATACAAATTGAAGAGTGCCTCCTCACCCCTGCAGAGGTGAAAATGGAGCATTCGAGAATGACTCCAGTCCAGATGTGACGGTAGAAATAGAGTCGGTAGCCTACTTTTTAACCAATCTGCTACTGCTTGTCTACTAAGCCCCTGTAAACTACGAACCAATAAAAAAGTATTATCAATGTATCACCCCTTCCGTTCATAATTTTAAGTAGGTTACATCTTCATTTTTATGTATGTGGTACCTAAAAGGTTGCATCTCTAAAATGCAAGGGTCTGTGCAAGCGTAATCACTATCAGAGTTAATTTATGTATTATTTTTATTTTGACAATACACACTATAGTAAAATAAATCGAGAATTGAAGTAATGTGAATATAAAATTTGCCACTAGATGGGAGTATAGGATAACATTTTTCTGAATGAATGTTTACATTTGGGATCAATTTATTTTCTACGTTAATTGATTAAGCTTTTATATAAAACGCATATTTATGTAAAACAAATTCGAAGTAACGAATCCAGTCTGTTAATAAAAGAGCATAAATATGTCGTTTTGTTTCCCAATTCTCCCGATGTTGGCTGCGCGCGTGCGTGTTGTAAAATATGCGTTTCCGACGCAAATGCCACGCCTCCTAGTTTGACAGACACCACCTCCGTTCAAAAAATGTGTTGCGGAGTTTACGCCATATTTCGTTGCTACCCCTTTATGCTGCAGCTATATAAATTATCAGGGGAGTTCTGATCTGTGTGATCACACTTGCTCGTGCTTGCCCTGCATGCATTACAATGGTTGCGTCCTTCATTGATGTTTTCATGTGTCCATCACATAGACCGTAGAAAGAAGGTCCATCATCGCTGTGGACGTGGTGCTGAAAAGAAACCAACCAGTTTGCCCCCCGTAGCGAGTATATGCTGCTGAACGATGGTGTGGTTTCTGTGGTTCTGCAGCAGTTGAATTGAATTGCACTTCAATACATCGTCCACTTATTCCGAGTTTTTGATTTTATCTTTCAAAACCTGGACCTTGGCAGTTTATGAAGGTAAGCAGCCAGCTAAATAATAACGTCATGCTATGGTGTTAGCTTGCTAGCTTTACAGCACGACTGATCTTGCTAACCTTATTTCAGCTAACACCAACAACTGCATCCAGAGGCAGAAAACCTCTACGTTAGTGGACGGTATTGATGACAGCGACAACTAGGCTACTGTATTTGGTTACATGCATGCAGGCTTTCTTTTGCCTGCTGACAGCATATCGTTAACTACACTATAACAGAACAGAATAAAGTGCTTCTAACTATTGTCTGGTTTTGGGAAGAATGAGGTGTGGGGAATATCTGTCAGGGTCAAGAGATCCGAGTAATCCCCCTTCTTGAGTCAGAGATACAAGTAATTGCATTTTACTTATAGGATATTAACTGGCTTACACAGTAACAAACCGTTATAATGCATTTATGATATATATCAATGTCGCTTTTATGCTGCTGCATGTAAGGCTTTAGGCTGATTTAAGAGAAACACTGGGATTGTAATCTACCTGCTGCTTCTCCAAAGCTGGGAGCACTAAGAGAATAGAGCTTCAGAGTAACGTCATCATCTTGAATCTATAGAATCCCCACTGATGTCATCACAATAGCCCCTCTAGCTCCTTGCTCAGCGTAGAGTAGCAACCATTTGTCATCTCCCTTTACTGTATCTCACAATCTCCTCAGGCTCTCTCTCTCTCTCTCTCTCTGATAAAGAAATTACAGGTCTAGTGGAGAATGAAGAAAAAGGATGAAATATTATATGGAGGATTGTGATTGCATCCATCTCTGTCTTTTCATTTGTGTAACGCTGCCCCCTGAAACTCCCTGGATGGTACACTACTCTTGACCAGGAATAGGGTACCATTTGATGCATATTTTCAGAGACTGGGTCAGTTACTGTCAAGTGCAGGGCTTTTGACAGTGGAATGAATGGGGGAGTCTCATGATGTGGGAGGAGGGGGAGTGAGCTGGAACGGAGGAATCCAAGAAGTGTGTTCTGTAGACTATTGAAATGTGTGCAGTGGAGCTTAATGACAAGCACACGTCCAGATTGCTCAAAACACAATGAATCCCTAGCGGTCTGTGTCCGTGTCGTGCCCTCCACATCCACAGTTGTGGCTGGTTGAGCTAGTAGCTACACTGATGCTGTAGCTACATTTTTGAATGAATGAGATTGCTAGCAGGACAAAAAGAAGAAGAAAAAAAGTCCCTGGAGCTTTAAGAAGGGGAGGGAGAGGACGGATAAAACGGTATCGGGGAGAAGGAGGACGGCGGCCCAGGGTTTTGTCAATGGCAATGCTCTCCGGCCTCTAGCTCACAGTCACTGGTAACCCAATTGTGCTTTTAAGACTATTCATCACCATGTCCCATCGTGTGTGGTATGTTGGCGGAGAGTGCATGGAATTTAATATTGCGAGCCAGCACTAGTTTCTGAGTGATGTTGTTTTGATTGGTTCTCCGGGTCAAATGGCTGGTTGTTTAGAGTAGTCACAGTAGAACCGTTGTCTTGAGGGCTTACTCCACCACACATAAGAAAACTGTTAGCCCAGTAGCAGAGGGACTGATGGAGAGCACACGGCCTCCAGTCGCCCGTGGCCTCCAGTCGCCCACGTGAGTTGTGTGATCGGTGACGCATGTGTTGCACTCCACCGTTGATCTTATGATCCCTTAAAAGTTTACTACTTTTGACCAGAGCCTTGTGGGTGATAGGATGGCAAATATAAATGTATTTGAATAAAATATAAACATAGGATAAATATGATTATATATGTTTATATACATATATATATATACATATATATATATATATATATATATATATGTATATACACAGTATACATTTATTTTTAATATTATATAAGCATTGTATAAATGCATTTTAAATACACAATTAAATCAATTCTAAAATGACCCTCACCACCAACTAGCGCAAAACAAGCACAGAATCACACCTCACAGTCGAGTAATTCACTGAAATTCAGTTTTGTCAGATACTTTAATCGGTGAGGTGACATTCATTTAGTTCTACGGTCACTGCTACAGCCAACCTGTAGTTGTTTATGTGGCAGTCTTACATTGTGCGTAATAGACTGGGAAAGAGGTTTACTGTAAAGAGGCAGTCAGCTACTCTATCACACGTTGGGTTAGTCCAGTGCTACTCTAACACACGTTGGGTTAGTCCAGTGCTACTCTAACACACGTTGGGTTAGTCCAGTGCTACTCTAACACACATTGGGTTAGTCCAGTGCTACTCTATCACACGTTGGGTTAGTCCAGTGCTACTCTATCACACGTTGGGTTAGTCCAGTGCTACTCTATCACACGTTGGGTTAGTCCAGTGCTACTCTATCACACGTTGGGTTAGTCCAGTGCTACTCTAACACACATTGGGTTAGTCAAGTGCTACTCTATCACACGTTGGGTTAGTCCAGTGCTACTCTATCACACGTTGGGTTAGTCCAGTGCTACTCTATCACACGTTGGGTTAGTCCAGTGCTACTCTAACACACGTTGGGTTGGTCCAGTGCTACTCTATCACACGTTGGGTTAGTCCAGTGCTACTCTAACACACATTGGGTTAGTCCAGTGCTACTCTATCACACGTTGGGTTAGTCCAGTGCTACTCTAACACACGTTGGGTTAGTCCAGTGCTACTCTAACACACATTGGGTTAGTCCAGTGCTACTCTAATACACATTGGGTTAGTCCAGTGCTACTCTAACACACATTGGGTTAGTCCAGTGCTACTCTATCACACATTGGGTTTGTCCAGTGCTACTCTAACACACATTGGGTTAGTCCTGTGCTGGAGTGAGGGAGTGTTTCTGGGGCCTGTGTTTGATTAAATGATTATGTCTCTTAGGTGTCATAAGACTTTATTGTATACAGGTGTGCTTGGTTTTGCTTTGAAGATAAATGCAGCCCAAGAGTATTAGGGGATTCCTTTTTCATAACCCTTAGGACTGCAGTATAGGTGGGCCCGTTGCCAACCAGTTGTACAGTAGCCTACCTGGTGCTGAAATAATAAGTTCAATATAGGTCATTATAATCCATATGTTTAATTAAGGGTTAAACCTACTACCAATGGTCTAGGGGCCTAAGTATGCATTGGGATTTAAGATGGAACAGCTTCTCTGCATTTTGCTTTTTGTCTAGGGCTGGGTATGTCAACCTTTATAACAGAAAACTAAAACATGACATCAAAAGGAGAATGTTGAGGAAGTCTAAAAAAAAAGTGAGCTGTTCTCAAGTGCTGAAAAGCATCACATCGGGATAGCAGTAGGATGAAATTACCATAAATTCTGATGTTCAGGGTCAATGTTTTGTTTGCCTGTACTGTATTTTTGTTAAGCACCCCAGGAAACATAAATGTCACCATGTTGTCAGCTAATCGGGATTCAAATAAAAAAGACAAATCAAGCAGTGGAATGGACACAGTGGCTGTCTGGGAACTTGCAGACAGAATCATGTCTTGTGAACATACAACATGCATAAAATATGCTGTGCATTTTAATTTAAATACATAATAAGGAAATATGCATATATGATTATATGTTATAGCCTTATTGTACCAGGTAATTGTGATTGCAACAATTAGTCAACTGCCTTGCTCAGGGACAGAACAACATATTTTACCTTGCCAGCTTGGGGAGTCAATCTAGGACCCTTTCAGTTATTGGTCAGTTATTCTAACCAATAGGCTTCCCTGCTTCCCCTTAATTAACTATTTTTCTGTGAATAATTGCATAGACTACCCTCATTAAGCCCCACAAGTAATTGAGTAATGAAAAAAATACTCAAATAATATAAAGCACAAGTTCGACAAGCACCTTTTTTTTTTATTTTTTTTTTTTCCTCTGACCTTTAAAGAAGTGTAAGAGAGGATCAAAATGACACCGGGTGCTTGTTGACAGTCGGTCTGTCACAATTTACCTGTGATGTGATGGGATTGCTGTTTAGATCCTCACAAACACAGCCAATTAGGATCTCACCAAAACCTATAGAAGCTTCTGTGCGTGTTCGGATTACACTGTCTACGCTCTTCACGTTGTAGCTCAGTTGCAGCACACCCCACCCCACCCAACCCCCAACTATTCTTTCTGCTACCATACATCCTGTATAGTAGCCTGTGGCTTATGTTTTATGGTTATGTCTACATGATTGGCATACAGTATGGTAGAGTTCCTCCCCGGGAAGCCTCACCGAAGCCGGTTATCGGAGTTTGACGGCGGGCTTGTTTGAATCCAGTCAACTGCAGGCATCAGCAGAGTGACTAATCTGCAAATCACCTTGCATCATAAACAGCAACCCAATATGATTTATAGATTATTCAGTCAGCCACAAGTTACCAATGATATATTAAGGTTTTGATTCTCCCAATCAAAATACGTTTTATTTCCTGCATGTTCAAATGTGTGGCCTATGTGGTTTTATACTGTTTTTTGCTCCCCATCAAAAATAACAAGGCTAGAAATAACAGCAGCCTGTTGTTTAGACTGATTACTGTTGTTTGTCATAGCAAAGCCCAAGTTAAAGACCACTACTTTAAACAGCCTGCCTGTCTCCTTACACTATGTAGGCAGTCTATTTTGGTACATGCAAATAGCCGCCGGGTTTTTATTTTGCATGTTTAATTTCAGACATTCTAAAATATGTGAGCCACATCACCACTTCGATCAGATGAAAGCGGTGTGTGAAACGAGAGGGGAGGGAGGAATTCAGCAGCAGATGTTTAGGTAAAGTTAGGGGGATGAGCTGCAACTAACCTACTCTGTAAAGTGCATATAGAGAATAAATACATTTGCAAAAGCTTCCGTATTTTCTGGAAAAGAGCTAGCTACTGGCTTTTTTTAATGGGTTAAAACTCCATAAGTAAATATCACTGATTGATTCACAAATAATAATTAATTGTTTATTCATGATGCACGGCAACTTGTAGATCAGTCAGTCATCACTTGCCATCATTTTGATTTTCCCAAACACGGCCATATTTGAATGGTCTGAGAAAGTGAGTATCATCATCCACTCCATATTTATTATAGGGTACACTGCTTCACATACAAAATAATTTTGTTTCCTTACTTTCAAATAAAATAATGATATGATTCAATTAAATCAAAATGTGAACATGCTGTTAATGACCTCAGTCAATAAGAGACCTGACATTCCGCAAAATGAGTGTCTAATACAGAAATTTGCTACAATATGCACAAGTTTATCTTTGGGATGAAGAGCCAAGCGGAAGTTACCTCACACACCTTGTAACTGAGTTGAGCGGTTTAGTGCCACTGCTTCAATGCCTTGAAGCCAGCTGCCAGAAATCCAGCCCTACCACCAGTGTCAAGGCGTCCGCATGTTCCTAGAACCTGGATCCCACCACCTTGCATAGCCAATAATGGAAATGAATACATTTGGTTTTAGTCGCCTATGTTTAAGTCGTCCTTGGCCTGGTTTGTATTCGTAACGAAAAATGTATGTATTTTTTAAACTGACAGATTTTTGGTCTAGTAGGTCTAGTTCTGATTTATTTTATCTCTCACATCGTAGCCTGGGAGTCTGTTGGTTGCCGACACCCTGGTCCAGCTGTGAGCTGTGGCACTAGTATTGAAAGGTCACTCGCCTCAAAGAGTCGTTCTATGATTTGGACTCTGTCTTGTTGGAGGGGTGGCGATGTTGGCAGGACAAGCCAAGTTGGCAAGCGGGTGGCTCAGCTCTGTTAGGTGACTCTGACACACAGTCTATCTGCTGCCATCCCTCAAGTTCATGAGTATTGGGTCCCACCCCCTACTCGAGGAATAGCTAGCTGCTGTCGCCATTCACAGCCAACTTTGTGCAGTCGCCCGGCTGTTGTAGCGGGGCGTTGGACAGAAAGGGCAGCAAACGAACATCCTGACAGTAAAAGTCAAAGTATAGATCAGTAAGCTATGTTCATTAGGATTCTGTTTGGACTAGACCATTGCATGTGTTGACATTTTCCCATGCTTTGTGATTATTTTTGGACTGTAACTTTGTTTGAAGGACAGATTATGCCTAGTCTTGTCTCATAAATAACCTTAATTAACCAGAGGCTCCTTGGCACATTATCTGTTGGCCCAGTAAAAACGGTCCTAAATTGACTTGAATAGTTAATAAGGTATGACTCAGATCAGGACAGATCCACTCCTTAATTATTACCGAGCAAGTGGATCCGTCCTGACCCGAGCCATACCTTCAGATTAGATTGATTAGACTAGGTCCAGTTTGAGAATTTGCGACAAGGAGACAATGTATTATTCTCCAAAGTATATTAAAATATAATCATCCTGTTTGGGTCATCATAATGTCCTTTCTGCGGTTGTCTGCCAGGCAACTTAGAAGGCTACAGTATGTCCAGAACTGTGCGGCACTTGTCCTCTCTCACACCTCCCTGTGAGCTCATTACTGCTGTTCAACCTCCACCGGTCACCCATACTCACGAATATTCTGGTTCACAAGCTGTCCATAACTCTGGACCCTAGTATCTGTCAACCTAGCCACCTAACTAAATCTATGGGTGACAAGGCTTTCAATTGTCTGGCTCATCGGCCGCAGAATGCACTTCCAGTCAATTTCAGGGCTGAAGAGTCTCTGGTCTCGTTTAAAGCACACTGAGCTGACTGAGCTGTTCATACATGTTTTCAAGGACCAATAATTCAGTTCTTGTCCAGTTGATCTAACAACAACATATTTCACTGATTCAAACTCAATACCCCATATTATCAAATTCAGATTTTGTTTTTAGCAAGGATACACAGTACATAAAAGGTGAAATTCGATCCCATAGCTATGACAGTCCAAATTGATCAGATGATTCCATTTTCCTTTGGTCATCCCTGCAACTTGTCTCTAAAACTTGTTTGGAGTCCTTCTTTGGCATATTCTGTTGTTTGGACATGATTTAAGAAGAAAGAACCCTATCCGTATTAGGATCCCCCTGGTAGGAACCATACCATGCAGTCCAAGGAACTACAGAACTCCAAGGTAGAAGCATATATAAGGGGAACGGTATATAACTCTTTCCAACAGCAAAAATGTGGAACTACCCAGAGTCTTTGTAGCCATCTGACCAAACTCAGCCACAGGGTGAGTAGGGCCATGGTCCAACAACCTAAAGATCATTCTGACAGAACTACCGAGGGCCCCTGCTGATGTTGGAGGACCCTGGCAGAATGACAATAGTCATAGCAGCACATCACAAACCTAAGCTGTATAATCGAGTGGCCAGACCCAAGCCACTGTTATGTAAAATGGATGTTACATCAGATCTGGAATGGCAAAAAGTCATGTGAAAGACCATTGAGAGTATAAAACAAAATATTATGTAGTCTGATGAGGTAAAAATATATCTTATGTTGGCCTGAATGCAAAACGCAACATCTGGCAAAAACCTGGCACAGCTTATTAAGCGATCATTCCTACCGTGAAGCCTGGTGGTGTCATCATCATGCTATGGGGATGCTTTACAGCAGGGACTGTGAGACTTATAGAAGGAACGGGCATTTGATTTCTAGTGTAGTAAAATACCTACCGGTCGGAAGTCGGCCGAGGAATAATAACGTAGTATATTCAAGTCCCCGTAGCCATGTTTGCGTTTTCTCTTACTACGCTCGCTCGCGGCAGTAACCATCGTACGCCTAGCCTCCCGCACGGTACCGTGCCGGCTGGCATACGAGAAAAAAATTGTTTACTTCGGTCGCGGACGGTCGTAAGTCGACGAGTCCAGTTAGGACAGAAAACGACTCAGTGGTTGCCGGCAGGACTAAGACCATTTGCAAGTTATGTAAATCGACTGTTCTCTACAACAAACTTGACCCAACATTTTTTTGGTCCGTGTTTCCCTTTTTATTATATATATTTTTTAAAAAAAACATTATTTAAACTTTATACTGTTAAGTGCAATATGATTGCATTTGTTGTCAGTACTACGATGTTAAGGATTTCCAAGAGTTGGTTAAAATAAGCACATCTTTTTGCACAGCTGTTGTTATAACTTATTAAAACCGAACCGTGGCTGAACCGTGAGCCCTAAACCGCGAAATGTACCAAACCGTGAGAAAAACATACTGTCTAATCCCTATCCGGTATACATTATACCTCCAATGCCTGCAAAGCACAACTTGTGCATAATATCCTGTGTAAAAATAACTGCAGACTCAGCCGTTTTAAAGCATATGTTCCCTCTAACGTGGAAACTGAGACCCGTGACACGGTATGATCTATGTGGGAGTTCTAGAGACGAGGCCAGTGTGTGGCAACTGCATTCAGCGCTTCGGCGTGGCTTTTGTGTTATGCTCTGACATTCGCAGGAACACCAATGTCACAGACAAAGGCTCTTCTGCTAGTGTGGGGTTGTTTTATTTCGAGACCTTTCTTTGTGTAGTCAATGGATGATGTCATGCATAAAAAAGGTTAGAGGTCAAATCACTTGCCATGTTTCTGGAGTTGCTCTCTCACATCCGTTATCAAATCTGTTCCCATTACTGTTAGCTGCTACTTTATAACTCAGCATTAGGTTAGGCCTGATAACTGCTTTCTGGCGTTAGTTTCACCCACCGTTGTATAAGGTAACAAGGAGGTCTATGTTTTTGGTGGCTTTTCCTGGACTAGGGTTATGAACATGTATGCACTCGCTACAGTAAATCGCTATGGTTAAGAGTTTCTGCTAAAACATACTTGAATAAAAATGCCAATATCCAAGTATGTGAAATTAAACCACAGGTGATATTTCTGTAATCAGTGGTTAGTCTGAATTATTATTAGAAGAGCTGTCTCTTTACCAAACTCGCCTGTCTTTCTCTGACCTTTCATGAGCAGGTTTAATCAGTGATTCATTACGTAATGTCAAAGTTGCAGCAACAACACTGGCTCCCAAATGCACCTTCCGATTAGACTAGAATAACATTACTGATTTGCCACCAGTTATTTCTTCAGAACTCACACATTCTGGTGCTGAGGCATGCTCACGGATGTATCTGCATTGACTGGATGACGTGGCGCTGCCGCTGTCCCAAGGTATCGGTGCCTAGCCGCTAAACGGGCATCCTGCCAGACACCTGGCTCTTCCAGTGAGGGCTGGGACTCAGCTGAGTCAGTGGGCTGCCTACAGTAAGTAGGAAGTAGCAGCCTTGGTCTGGGACTGTGCAATGTATGTAATAATAACCCGTTGGAGTTGGTGGCTAAATGGTAGTTTGTCAAATATTTTATTACACCAAATTGACAAAATGTGACTTTTGTTTTGATTTACCTGTGAAATGGGAGGCTGGAAGGGGTTGATAATAGGATTGGCCACTGCCATGACAATGACTGTCCTCTGCTTGTACCTGTTGGATTAATGTTGTTGGCTCTGCTCCTTGCTCTGAGCAAGGGCGACAAGAAAAGCACCTTGGTACCCATGATATGGCCATTCATTTATGTCACAGCCTCAGCGGCCTACTTGGGGGAGGAGAAAGAAACAATGGCAAAGCCTTTTCTGTGGCCACCCATTGTCATCACCTCGGCGCTGATGATGCTCTGTTTCAAATGCAGAAAACTCCTTCCTTAAACAGGGACCATTCAGGTTATGGGCGGGTCATGCTTCCTTTGTCCTAACTTGGGATTTTGCAGTGTCTGGCTCTCTACTGTTTTTCTGGGCACAGCCCATATACTATATCAGCCTCCTGTTCAGCTCCTTGCTGTTAATGTCAATTATACACTCACTGGCCACTTAATTAGGTACATCTTGCTAGTAGTGGGTTGGACCCACTTTTGCCTTCAGAACTGCCTTAATTCTTCGGGGCATAGACTCAGCAAGGTGCTGGACGCATTCCTCAGAGATTTTGGTCCATATTGACATTATAGCATCAGATTTTCTGCAGATTTGTCGGCTGCACATCCATGATGCAAATCTCCCGTTCCACCACATCCCAAAGGTGCTCTGCTGGATTGAGATCTGGTGTCTGTGGAGGCCATTTGAGTACAGGGAACTCGTTGTCATGAACAAGAAACCAGTTTGAGATGATGTGAGCTTTGTGACATGGCGCATTAGGCTATCCTGCTGGAAGTAGCCATTAGAAGATGGGTACACTGTGGTCATAAAGGGGTGGACATGGTCAGCAACAACACTCAGTTAGGCTGTGGCATTTAAAACGATGCTCAATTGGTACTAAGGAGCCCAAAGTGTGCCAAGAAAATATCCCCCACATATTACACCACCACTAGCCTGAACCGTTGATACAAGGCAGGATGGATCCATGCTTTCATGTTGTTCATGCCAAATTCTGACCGTATCATCTGAATGTCGCAGCAGAAATCAAGACTCATCAGACCAGCCAACATTTTTCCAACCTTCTATTGTCCAATTTTGGTGGGCCCGTGTGAATTGTAGCCTCAGTTTCCTGTTCTTACCTGACAGAAGTGGCACCCGGAGTGATCTTCTGCTGCTGTAGCCCATCTGCTTCAAGGTTCGGCCTGTTTATGCGTTCAGAGATGCTCTTCTGCGTACCTTGGTTGTAACGAGTGGTTATTTGAGTTAATGTTGCCTTTCTATCAGCTCGAACCAGTCTGGCCATTCTCCTCTGACCTCTGCCATCAACAAGGCATTTTCGCCCTGGGAACTGCCGCTCACTGGATATTTTCTCTTTTTTGGACCATTCTCTGTAAACCCTAGAGATGGTAGTGTGGGAAAATCACAGTAGATTAGCACTTTCTGAAATAAACTAGCCCATTTGGCAGCAACAAACATGCCATGTTCAAAGTCACTTAAATCACCTTTCTTCCCCATTCTGATGCTTGGTTTGAACTTCAGCAGATTGTCTTGATACCTAAATGCATTGAGTTTCTGCTTGTGGCTGATCAGATATTTGCGTTAACGAGCAGTTGAAAAGGTATATCTAATTAAGTGGCCAGTGAGTGTAGGTCAGTGTACATCATACCATGTGAAGAAGGGTGACCAATACCTGCACACACAGAGAGAAAAGACTGGTCCCGTCACGTTTACCTCACAATGTTTAGTTGGAGGTAACTAACATACAAGGAGGTTATTTAGGAAATGTGGATGTGATTCACATGTGTTGAAGCCAGGGCCAACACTGATCTCCCTAGATGTCATGGTCTGAGTGAGGGACCAAATTTGCAGCACCTAGAGGAAGCGATATGCAACCTGAAAGTGTGCTGTTGTAATTGACAGAGAGGTTTGTTGCTCTTTATTCATGGGTCTGTTCCAAGGAATATTCTATTTTCAACCAGCAACAAACAGGAAATAAAGATGATCAATGGTATGTGTGCATGTATGTATACGTAGCTCCCGACGTGTAAACCGCTAACCCTCATGGCATCAGTGTTGTTTGTAGCTCTCTTTCTTGGCGGTGGTGAACTAGATAATGCATCCTTGAGTCACTGAATAGCTTTATTGTACTCCAGCCTGCCTAAAAGGATCAAGGGGCTTGGATCTGATTGTGATCTTTTTATTTAGGCTACTGCAGATAAGACTACAATCAGATATGGCATCATCAGACATAGGTTTGCCTAGGAGTTTATCATTTTTTTTACTCAAATATTGCCACTGCCTACTGTTTCGCTAAGGTGACAAGGGGAAAAATAACTCTTTTTAAATTTTTTTAAACAACCCCCGACCATTCTGTCCAGAGTGCGGTGTGGCTTACTATATTGTCACGAGCGCTGCCATTTTGTTTATCTCTGTGTTGCAGACCCAGTGTGGACAGTAATGACCGCACGCTCCTGGTTGCCCACTGGCAGTAACCATAATGTCCGCGCATCGGAGCTGGCACAAGACAGGCGGCACACAGAGGTGGTCTGTACTGTTCTTCTGCTGGATAACACAGTTCAAGTCTTCAAAGTTAATGTAAGTACTGCCCTAAACTACCTGCAGCTCACCTATAAGAACTGAAATCCCTATTGCAATAAATTGACTGAACTGTTGTTATAACAAAACTTCGAATCGTAGCTTTGAGGCATAAATCACTGCTAATACTTGTTTGGTCGTGGTTGGCATCAGTTGTCCCTTTACTATCATATTAGCAAATGTATTTCATTTCAGCTTTACATTGGTCTAGTACAGGTTATTCATCGTCAAGTCACTTTAAGCTGAAGGCTTGAGGAAGGAGGTCACATTGATCCTGTATCTGCGGCCCAGCGTGGCGGCGGTGTGATCTTTTAATGATTCTCTGCTACCTCAGGACCAGGAAGAACCTAGTGAAGAAAGTGACTTCCGCTCTGTACCAGAGAACGTCTGGTCCACCATCTGTGTGATGGAGACGAAGCCCACGTGGGTCAGCAGTAGAACAACGATCCAGAATACACAAGTCTACGTCAGAAAGGCTTGAAGAAAGCACAACATTTCAGAATGACTAAGTCCTATGGTTACTAGGCAGTGGAGTGTGAACACTTGCGCCGGTGTGTCAGCCTCCTATGTGAGACGCCCATCTCTTACCCCGATGCTCTGTGTCCTGTTCTGGGGTAAATAAATCTGCTCAGCTCTTGTCCACTTATCTCCTGGTCACGAATTAAGATGTTTTTTAAGCATGTCACCGGCAGTCAGAGGGTTAGTTAAAAGCGCAGCGGGCTTGTATCTCAGGTAGTGTGTGTTGACCCCGTCCATCATGGCTGTGTGTATATGTTTCCGATCCTGCCTTGGTGTGGTGTGGGCTCTGTGCTCAAGTAACCAATCGCTGTACTCGTGCTCAGCCAATCAGGTGACGTCTACACTGAATGACGACGGACGGATGAGCCCTGTCACTATGTCACCCCTCGCCTCCAGGTCTTGCGCTGCCTGCAATGTCGTTTTCATCTCCCTTTCCATCTTTTTAAAGCCCTTTTTAACTGGCAGTTGCCTTATATCTTCATGTGGCAGTGGCTGGAGGGAGCTTGACCTGAGTACTGATGATCGTGATCATCCGTATGATGTTTGTACGCTTCTGTGTATTGTAATGTATGGGTCTATGCCTATGTTCAGTTCATAGTGTCTGTAAGTTATGTCTGAATATTTTGTCTGAATGAATGACTTTAGAGGCATTGGGTTGAATCTGAGCAGGCAAGATTTTTCCATTCGCTTCAGAATTCATCCTCCTGCTGTCGTCATTTTATATATGATCAATGAAGAAGTGAGCCAGTTGCAGCCATGACACTCCATCCGCCATGTTTCACTGATTAACTTTTATACTTGTTATCATGGGCAGTTCCTTCCTCTGCACTTTCCTCTAGCCATCACTCTGGTACAGGTTCATCTTTGTTAATCTGTCCGTGAGACTTTGTTGCCGAACTCTTCAGAAACCGGGGAACTTTTTAGGTCATTTCTAATATATACATATATATCATTTTAAACCCAAATGGAAGGAATACAGAGCCAAAATGAAAAAAATCTGATGTCACCGTCCAAATACTTCCTCATTTGACCGTATGGGCAATATTTACTATCGGATGGTTTTCATCGGTCTTATTTCTCTCCCTTCAGAAGCACGATCAAGGACAGGTCCTGCTGGATGTAGTGTTCAAACACCTGGAGTTAACGGAGAGAGACTATTTTGGTCTACAGCTGGCCGACGACCCCTCGGACAGCCAGGTGAGGCGATCTCAGAACCCAGTACCAAATCTTTTGTACAATGTATAACCAGCTACCCAGTCGATTTACTTCTTCATACAGGCTCTCACCAGAGATTAGCCCTGGGAGAGGAGGTGTTTGAGATCTACAGGCCTACATTTCCAGTTGGAAGGAACAGAATTGCTGATTTAGAAATTATCTGGTTTGCCAGGGTACTTATCATTATGGGATTAGGATTAGTGGATCGATACAGAGCCTTGCACTGAGATATGTAGCATTATCTCATGTGCCAGCTCACCACCAATATTGTTGTTAATAATTGCACACACTTGTTTTCAAATGTTCATAAGGTTTGCTAATCGAAGTAAAGTTGTCAGGATCACAGAATGACACACGAAATATGATTGGAATTCACAAAATGTCCCCTCAAAGGAACAACAGGAAACAACATGCATGTTCTCTTCTGCTAGAGAGGACAACAATGAATTGCTGGGTCTAAGGAAGGGATGAATTTGCTCACTTTCTTTTTGTCTCCCTCGCTGTCAGCGTTCCGCAGTGTTTTCTGAACCAAACACATCGACATACTTAGAAGATTATGGGTTAGCCTATTATCTATAAACAATAGAGTTGAAACAGAGGTCAGAGTGGTGCGTGGAGCCTGTTGTTTCTGAAGGTGTGCATACAGTATTAGAAATGACTGTCTACTCCATTCCAAACCTCTCTAATGGTTTGGGTACAATGTGACTTTAATTTTTTATGGCTGATTTTCTCTCATGTCCCTGCTGTGTCTGAGTTTTATCTTCATCCATATTTTACAGAGGTGGCTGGATCCAACCAAACTGATTAAAAAGCAATTAAAAAGTAGGTTTGATGCCTCTATACTACTTTCTCTTATTTTAAATGTTAAATTCCAGTCCATTAATCTGGTTGTTTTTCTCTAGGGGGATCTCCACACAATTTGAACTTCAGGGTTAAATTCTTTGTAACCGACCCCAATAAACTTCAGGAGGAGTACACAAGGTAGGGGCTTAGTGGGTGTGTGAGAGTGAGAGTGAGTGTGAGAGAGAGAGAGAGAGAGACATCCATCAGCCTTCATCTATGCTATCTAGGCTAGCATTCTGTTTGTAAGTAGACTTAAAAACCCTGCGTGGATTGTGTTCTTTTTTTCTTCTTAGGTACCAGTACTTTTTGCAGATTAAACAGGACATATTAAGTGGGAGGTGAGTGTGACTTTTTTGGTCGGTTTCTTAAAAAAATACAGACATGCATTTGAGTGGGCTAATAACTGAACTCTCTTCTTACAGACTGCCCTGTCCATACAACACTGCTGCTCTTCTTGCTTCATATGCTGTTCAATGTGAGTAATCAGAGAAGATTACAGTAGCTTGGAAAGCCTACAAAACATTACTACCAGTGTCCAGGTCAATTCAGAAGATCAAACTATGAATTTGAGTTTAATTTGAACTGGACTCACCCCCCAGGAAGCTGAATTTGGGTAGAATTTTAAGTGAAGGAGGGAGTAGGCTTCAAGTTCACTGAGAAATTAAGTAAAACATTTTTTTAAGTTTTGTTAAAATTTATAAAATATTTGATGAAGAGAATATGCTATTATTTTTATGCAAATAATGCATAGCCAATTTCAGAGCTTCAAAGATGGCAAACATTTTTAATTATAATGAGCTGTTGATTGTCCCCTTCCAGGTTTAATTTAATGCATTCTGGGAAATGTATGGTTTCTGACATTTGAAAGCAGTCCCTGAATCATGAGTTAAGATAGACAACCCACAATATTCTTGCAACATTTCATGTTTCAGGGGAATTCATTTAAAACATTAAATGTTTCAATCTTAACCTCCTAAGACCTGAGCTTTGGTGCAGGAAGCCTAAAATGTCCACATATGTGGACACCAGTTCTCAGGAGGTTAATGGTATTGGTAACACAAAATTGTCCAAATAAATGTCTATACTGGTATGATAAATACGCCATTTGGATTTTGTTGAACTGTGGCAAATTGAAATTGTTTAGTCAAAATGAAATAGCAATTCACAAGTGAATTCAGAATTGAACTCAATCCTGATTACTACCTGATTAGGTTTATCAAGGATGTACAGTACTGTGCAAAAGTCTTAGGCACCTGAAAATCTAACTAAAGTAATTTATTTAGATAGTGTTTATTTGTTTAAAAAAATATACATACATACATACACACACACATACACACACACACACACACACACATACATACATTTATGTTTTCCTTTAGATGTATTGTACTACATTTCACGTCAGTGACATTGAGCCATTTAACCACCAACTTCCTTGTGTCTGTTTCCTTTTCGTTTTCGTTCAACTTAAGTATGGAAAATACTCAACACACAGGATGGCCTGTCTTTCTGTCCGTCTCTTTTTAAAACCTTGACAAGTGTTTGGCTCCTCTCAAGCTGCAAAAGTCCTGCTTATTTCCGTTTGAACACAATGGAGAAGTTTGACAAGAAAATGAGTGAATGGAAGCTGGGTTTGTTCAGGCCTCGGAGAGTGAGACCAATAAAGGCCTCATTGTACCCAGTGTGTCTCACGCGCACGTTCACACACGCTCACACACTGTGTGCTTTGTGCTGTGTTGCAGCTGAGATAGGGGACTACAATCAGGATGAGCACTTGCCTGGCTACCTCTCCGAATACTTGTTCATCCCCAACGCGCCACAGGACTTTGAGAAAGAGGTCGCCAAGCATCATCAGCAACACAAGTAAGAAGCGTAACAGGAAATGCACTGAAAATATAAAATGACTTGTAAATGGAACAGGAATGGACTCTGCTCGTTCATTGCAGCTAAGGCAGCTCAAACTTTGTGGCCAGGTCAGAACAAGGAGTCTCATTGTTTAGCCTGTCAGGGGTTGGGGAGGGCGTCCTACTCTGCAATTTATCAATGGGATGTGTGGAGCCAACTAAGATCTCGCCCTCCCCCTTCCGCTTTTTCTGCCCCCCCCATACTCTCTCTTTCTACCGCCCTGCAATTTTCCTCTCTGTCTATCACTCATTCTCTCTATATATTCTTTTCAGAGGTCTGTCTCCTGCCCAGTCCGAGTTCAACTATTTAAACACAGCACAGACAATAGAGCTTTATGGAGTTGAATTTCACTATGCAAAGGTGAGTGTTCCCAGGTAGATGAGGTATGACGCATTCCCTTTTCTTCCCAGTCGACCTTCTTCACTTCGAGCTCACTAGTCAGATCATTCTTCCATTGCCTGTCTTAGGCCTGTCTCCCAGAATGAGGGCTTCAGTTAAGTATGTCCTATCCATCGGAAGCCAAAATCTGTCACCTCTGTTACAGGATCAAAGCAACACTGAGGTTTTAATAGGAGTGATGTCAACGGGGATTGTGATCTATGAGAACAGGGTACGAATCAACAACTTTCCATGGTGAGTCGAATGTTCAGAGACAGTCATATGAAGGATGTCTTACAAGCAGTCATATTGTGGTTCTCTTAAACAGGTGAGCTAAAGCGGTTATAGCAAATATGCATTATCATGAGAATCTAGTTAGCTAAAGACTAGTCATTCTAATCACAGTAACCTGTATAATGGTATAGTTTAATAGGCAAAGTTATCAAAATAGATATTATGTAGTCTGCCCCAATCTACCTGCCTATGTAAATGAGATGACATAATCAGTGACGAAAGTGGTTAGTATTTACGCCGTATGACATTATACCCGGTTAGGATGGACAACAGAGATTCTCAGTTTGTGAGCATGTGTGTGTTGGAAGATTCCGTAATCTTTCTGCTGAACTGGAGAGTTTATTAAAGTGCAGGCGTGATATCATGATACATGGAGAAAAAAAATCATGAACACATTTTCACCCTTTGACTTGCAGTAAATATATATCATGCTTTTTGCTAAATGGACTTGGTTCCAAACAGAGGAGCATATAGGAATGTGCAGTTGGAAGAGTTCTTTTTTTATTATTATTAAATATTACGCCCACCTATCAATAGTGTTAATTCTGCGTGGTTGACAGTCAGCATGTCAATTCACGCCCACTGTTTGATGTTGCCCTACTCGCCTTGGTGGAGCAGTACACCAAAGACTTCGTCTTCATGAAAAGAGACTTCTGTAGGAACAAATAAGAGTGGAATTGTGTCAGGTTGTGACAGTGCGGTCTATATTTAGATTCCCTCTCTGAGTCATGCTTTAAGGAACCGGGGAAATGGGTCAGCAGCCACTATGGAACTACTGCAGATCATTATGAATTTCAGATGAAAGAATAGAGGAGATACTGCATGTGAAAACACCAGGGGTGCAAATGGCCTTGTAGACAGTGTTGGGTCTATAACGGAAAGGTTGCTGGTTCGATTCCCGATCCTTCAAGGAGAAAAAAAATAGGATGTTGTGCCCTTGAGCAAGGCACTCGTTCCGAATGCTGCTTTGAGTCGCGCCGGATAAGAGCATCTGTGCGATGACCGGAGGGTTCTTGGTAGTGTAGCGTATTATCTCTGTGTAACAAATCTGCTGTGTTTGGAAGAACGGAACGATTCCTTACCATGGGTGGCAAATCACGTTTTCTTTTCGTTTCAGGCTGAACATTGTAAAGATATCGTTCAAATGTCGACAGTTTTTTATTCAACTCCGGAGAGAATTGGTAAGTACGTCTTGACTTCGACTGTGGTTACCGCACTGCTATGGTTGGGAGAGCTTAAATTCTGTCGTAATTTTTATATATTGGGGAATACATGATGCACTCCATGCGTGGGCCAAATAGGGCTTGATGTGTTGTTATTCCGGAAGACACACAAACACCTGGCTGAATATCCAAGCCGAGGGGAACTTTTAAAGCAGCTGCGCGCTACTTGATGTCTGGATGAAGTGTGGTGGCTCTCCATAACTCATGTAGAGAAGTCCGACAGAACAAGCCACAGTGTCTAGACTCGAGCCTCAAAGAGACTTTTTCACGACTGCTGCGATGTGCAGGATGTGTGAGCTCTGTGTGCTGACGGTTTTGTCACACACATACACAGACACACACACACACACACACACACACACACACCTCCTTACAACACTTTCTTTATTCTTCTTCTAGCATGAGAACCGCGAGGCACTGTCGGCTTTCAGCATGGTGAACTACAGGGCCTGCAAGAACCTGTGGAAGGCCTGCATTGAGCACCACACCTTCTTCCGACTGGACCGACCCCTGCCTCCGCAAAAGAACTTCTTCACACACTACTTCCAGCTGGGCTCCAAGTATCGCTACAGGTGAGTGGGCCGGAGCGAAGCGCCGAGTCCTGGTACCATTTCGGCCCCTGTGGTGTGATACAAGTCATTTCAACTGGCCTTTCCCTCCAGTGCGACGACTGCGTGCGAATATTCCGCTGTGTTTTGTGAATGATGGCGTAGCGGTGTTGCTACTGTCCAAACGTGTCCGTCCGAACTGCACAAGAGAAAACATATCATTTATGCAATCATTTCCATGTCCCACGACCCCCGCTCTGATCCAGTCTGTCCTTATTCAAGTTGCCCTCAAGATAACATAATTTTCTCGAAGGATATTTACACTTGTGTACCAAACATGATAATGCTATTTGACCTATTGTGCCGGGTATCCGAGAATATTGTGTGGGCTGGGTTGCATAACACAGGAATATGTTATATGCCTCCTACATCTGCCAGTAGAGACCCAGCAATCTGGACATCTCAGCTTCAGCTTTGCTGACGCCATATGAGCGATGGAATACTAATCAGACAGAGTTAAGTCAGCTGTGGTTTCACACAGTGGGGTGTTTCCTTTTCACACCACTTCCTGCTTGCTCACTGTATACATTTACAGATACTCTAAAAAGAAGACACTATGTTTTGGTTCGGTCTTTGATACCCGGGTGCTCCAAAAACATCTAGAGGACTCCTCTCCTACTCCAGGGAATAAACATGTGAGGTCTAAGGTTGGTGATAAATGGTTCCCTTACATCTAAGCCGTTAATGTTTTTATGTGTTGCAAACCAGTGGCAGGACGGAGGTTCAGTCTGTGCAGTACGGCAAGGAGAAGGGTATCAGAGACCGGGTGTTCGCTAGGTAAGAGCTTGTAGACACTGTGTTTGGAAATTCTGAAGCCCAAATGAAGTGTTGATGTTTCTTATAGGTTTACATCGGAAATATGAGAACAATTTTAGCAAACCAGATTTTGGGGAAAGGTCTTCCTTCAGACGTAAAATGATTCAATCCTGATCAAATATAACTCTGAACCTTTAACCTTCTGCTATCACATCTGTCAACAACAATGACCTCCGTGTCACTGACCTCCCAGGTCCCCCAGTAAGCCGCTGGTGCGTAGGTTGATTGGTGGAGGGATGGACTGGGAATCTGTAAGCCACACCTCCAGGGCCTCTCTGTCTGATGAACTGCTGGAGACCCAGAGCCTGCCCACGCGCTCCCCGCCAGGCACCCCCAACCAGTGAGTTACCCTAACCTTGACCCTTGACCTAAGCCCATCATTCCAGTCTTTAGTTCATACCTCTGAGCGGGAGGTAATTCGAGCGTAGTACACGTTCTCTTATGTGGAGGCGAAGGGCTCGGTCCAGTAACTTTGAATATCCACAGACTAAAACGCCTCCCGTGTCCCTCCCTCTCTCTCCGTCTCCTAGCAGGAGCTCCATGTTTGCACAGGAGGGGACCCGCCAACGGCCTTCCTCCGTGGGACACCTTCTGGACCATGTGATCAACCACGACCATGCCTCCCCCTGCAAAACCTTCTCCAATCACAAGTCAGCTTCCTCCACCCAAGCCAACTCCATCAGCCTGGATTCCACACCGTACGTTTGCCTGACACACACACACACACAAAACAACCTTTGACCTCATTTATGTCTTTATAAACCATTTGTTTTCATTATGTAAATACCCCGGCGCTGTAGCCCCAAACTCGGCCCGCTTGGAGACTACAAAACAGGGTTCTTTCATGGCTGTCATTTAAGCTTCCATAATGAGGTTTGAACTCGGCTGGCAGGCTGTAGCCACAGAGCTGCATAAGTAGGTTGGGGGCTGAGGCTTTTCACAATGGTTAATGCTTGTTTTGTTAATAGCAAGGAAATATGCCATAACCTCTCCCGTCCCAATGTTCATTAACTACAATAACGCAGTATTCCCTGCATGTTTATTTGAGAATGAGCAGAATCATTTGAGGTGTTCTGGCATTTGGTTTCTGCTTGGATCTTTTTTTCACATCTCACTGCTTTTTAGCTGTCCCCTATCCCTCAAATGGGATGGATACACTGGGTTATTCTTTCTCTTTCACTCTGTTGTTCGCTCTTTTTTCTATTTATCTTTCCTCAATGTTTCTGTGGATTCTTTATACTTCCTCTCCGTTCCTGTGGATGTCATTCTTTATACTTCCTCAGTGTTCCTGTGGTTGTCATTCTTTACCTTTCCTCAATGTTCCTGTGGACATCATTTTTTACAGTTCCTCAGTGTTCCTATGGATATCATTCTTAACACTTCCTCAATGTTCCTGTGGATGTCATTTTTTACACTTCCTCAATGTTCCTATGGATATCATTCTTAACACTTCCTCAATATTCCTATGGACATCATTTTTTACACTTCCTCAATGTTCCTGTGGATGTCAGTCGTGCCCTTCCACCAGAGCATTAGGGACTGTTTGTGTTGGTGAGTGCTGTCTCAACCAGTTGACCTCTGTTTGAGTTTGTGCTCAGGGCTGCTCCGAGGCAGACAGCAGGCTAAACAACAAGGATGCTATCCGACTAGGGAAATAACGTGAGCCCATCTAGCTGAAAGCAGTACGCGACGGTAGGACACACAGAGCCTCTCTGAGCACTCAGGACTAGCTGTCATAGTGTGCAAGGCTGAAACTGGAACACAGAAGTGGTAGGAAAAGTGCCCTCTGCTGTGATTGTGTGTTCTCATCCACAGAGAAAAGTTATTACCATCGGTTGTGTGAAAGGAAAGTATAACATAGAGATCCTTAACTTTAGATTCCACTGTGAAGTCCATGTTTAGTCTGAGCTGTTGGCTACAGTGGCTTTGAAGAGTATTCACTCCCCATGGAAATGTCCACATTTTACTGTGTTACAACGTGAAATCATAATGGATTTAAATAGGTGTTTTTGTCGCTGATCTACACTAAAAAGGCCATAATGTCAAAGTGAAAAATAAAGTCTGCAAATTGTTCTATATGAATTACAAATATGAAACAGAAAAATAATAGATTGCGTAAGTGTTTGCCCACTTTTCTATGACACACCTGAATGAGCTGTAAAGAAAAAAATGTACTGCCTGTTTTGTAACAACATTTTTTGTTTCTCCCACTGCCAGTTTTGCTCATATTTACCATCATTTCATTTGGCCAACCCCATCGCTCATCCTCCTACAGAAACGGTGGTACGGATGACACCTCTGTTATAGTTCCAAATGTTGATTCAAGCCTTAAAATCAGACGTTTTTTTAAACTCGGATGTGTTCATGTCCAGGTCACCTGACTCGACGGTCGACGGCCAGCCTCCTGCTCTGCCCCCTAAGCAGACCAGGGGTCACCTGTCCAGCCAGAGCCGGTCTCCGTATCAGCAGGAGCTTGACATCCCCGTCAGTGTGCCGTATGACACCCCTCTTTTGGACAAGGCAATGGTGAGACTGACCCATACACCCGCATGGCAGCCGCTGCCACGCTCGCTCAGTGGCGTCGTTGGGAGACACTGGGTTACTTCAGGGGGGCCGTGTTTGTCTTTTCTTTCTACTGAAGCTTGGTCTTTGTTTTGTGCTTCGCTGTTTCTCCGCCGCCGCGCAGCCCAACGGATTGGTTCCTCACGACAATCTGGTGTTGGTTAAAATGTGCCCCGACGAACAGGGACGATTTGGATTCAACGTAAAAGGTGGCTCGGACCAGAAGATGCCTGTGATCGTGTCCAGAGTGTCCCCTGGAACCGCGGTACGTGTCCTCCTAGCCTCCGGTCTGTGACGCCCCAGCCCCCGAGCATTGTGGGCCTTTGAATGTAGGTCTCCTTGACAGTGGACAGTCCACGGGTTCTCTTGTAACGCCATCCCTTTTCTCTGGCCAGGCTGACCTATGTGTTCCCCGGCTAAACGAGGGAGACCAGGTGGTTCTGATCAACGGTCTGGACATCTCGGAACAAACCCACGATCAGGTGGTCATGCTGATCAAGACCAGTTGTGAGGAGAGTCCCTCGGGAGAGCTGAGCCTGCTGGTGCGACCGAACGGTGAGGACGTGGTGACAGTCTGTCCGGTTGCGTTGTGTCTTACACGGTGGTGTTTGGAAAACTTTAGCTTGCCCGTCCTGTAATGGGACAATACAGATCCTACAAGCACCACTACAAGCACCGGTTTATGAACAAAGCATCACAGTGTGATCAGCCTGGGCATGTGGAGGTGCCCTGTCATTGGTGCTATTTTTTGCTGTCTTTTTTTCGACTGACCGTTGCCTCCAACTGATGTGCGACATTCCTTAACTCTATCATTGTCCGGTCATTCCTCCAGCCATGTATGACCTGGTGGAGGATGAGAAGCTGGAGGATGGAGACACCGAGTCCAACTACCAGTACTCCCCAGAAAGAGCTCCCCAGGAGCAGGCCCAGCCAGACCATGACCCTGCCTGTCTGACTGACTCCATACTCCAGCTGAAAGAGGGCCTGAGCACTGGAGCTGTTCAGCAACAATTTGACGTCAGTCTGAATGCTGTCTTATCATGCTTGTTTCTTTCATTGTCCAAACAATGACTTTTGCTGCTCCACTTGTTCAAATGTTTTCTGACATTGCTAATTTCTTCTGCTAATCTAATGCTGATCCTCGAAGTAGTTTATTAGAGAGAGAGGTGATAGAAAGCGAGAGATGGAAGAGATTTAGAGAAATGAGAGACTTAGAAAGAGGAAGTTGAAATATCAATTTAAAGTGAAAGTCAATTGCTTCCTGTTATTGTTCAAACCGCTTCCATCGTTTCCTGTTTGGTTCCACTAACAAGTTATCAGTAACAGTTTAGGTTCAAAGTAACCTAGCAACAGTAACCATAGAAAAAGATCAGGAGTGCACTGTACCTGATCAAAACCAGTTACTTTACCTGTTACCCAATGTTTTTTTTTTTTTCTATCAGCAACTCTATCGGAAAAGGCCTGGATTGACAATGTCATGCGCCAAATTACCTCAAAACATTTCCAAAAATCGATATCGAGATATTTCACCATGTGAGTATACTTAACCATGAGAACTGATGTTCGATTTGTTTCATCATAGCATTATTTCCCTCCATTTCATCCCCCCATCTCCTGTATCTTCTCTCCCTCTCGCAGATGATGCAACCCGGGTTATTCTGAAAGGCGAGGGCGGGGACTATATCAATGCAAATTACATCAACGTGAGGGCCTTTTTCATGTTTTTCTTGAAACTCCTCTTTGACTTTATTACCACGACCAGACACTTTTCTTAGACTAGTCAATGAATATCCCCTGAGGACACAAACACCCCCAAAGAGACATTACAGCTATGTTTGATAGCCAACGCTTCCAAAAGTAGGTGTGCAAACACTGAGACATGAATGAAACAAGACTGAAGCACCGGAGATGCTTACAAATATGACACTGGCCAATATGCAGCCAAACAGTGCCTTTCAAAAGCATTCACCCCACAGGGGGACTGGTCCAGAGCCGGTAGGGCCTTATCCCAACAGACTCATGGTTACGCGCCACTACCGTTGACTAACGGGGATGAATACTTATGCCATAACTGATGCCCTTCTCCTGGCCTGTAGATGGAGATCCCAGCGTCCGGCATGACTAACCGCTACATAGCGTGCCAGGGCCCGCTGCCCACCACCTGCTCGGACTTCTGGAGGATGACCTGGGAGCAGCGCTCTGACATGGTTGTCATGCTCACCACGCAGGTCGAGAGAGGACGGGTATGACACCGCCCCAGAACCGGGGTCCGCTTCAGCCACCCCCCCCCCCTCCCCGATGGCACTTTTGGGTCTGGGTTTGTATTCCAAACAAATTCCCCCCACGGTAGGTAAGGCAAACGTCTTTTCCCTTCTCCTTCCCAGGTGAAGTGTCATCAGTATTGGCCCACCAGTGGCACCAGCGCCACCTATGGAAGCTTGCAGGTGACCTGTGAGACGGAAGAAGGGAACGCAGCATTCCTGGTCAGAGGGATGACCCTTAGACACCCTGAGGTGAGGAGGACCCTTTTGCTCTCGGTAAAAAAAACGTTGAGAGATTTGAAATGTGTAAAGTGATGTGTAAGATTGACTGGTTGGTTGATCCCATCCAGACTGGTGAGAGTAGGCCACTGACCCAGATCCAGTACATGGCCTGGCCTGACCACGGTGTCCCGGATGACTCCACTGACTTCCTGGATTTCGTCAGCCTGGTCCGCAGCAAGAGGGAGGGCAAGGAGGAGCCTGTGATAGTACACTGCAGGTAAAACCCGGTTCTCTCTCTCTCTCTCTCATATTCACTCACTCACTCTCTCTCTCTCTCTCTCTCTCTCTCTCACTCTCTCATATTCACTCTCTCTCTCACTCTCTCATATTCACTCTCTCTCTCTCTCTCTCTCTCATATTCACTCACTCTCTCTCTCTCTCACACTTGTCTTTCTATCCTTGTTGGGACCCGGAGACAAAATATGGGGATAAATTCCCTAAACTTTACCGAAACCAGATCCTTAATAACCTGACCTTTATGCCTAAATGTAACCCTAAGGCGCACACCCTAGTGCCTCAATTGTAAAACTAACCCAAATTCTAACACCATCTTTTTCTGTCCCTCTGGGACTTGTAGTACATTTGTAGTAGAACCAGGATCACACACAAATACACCTTAACAAATGAGCCATCTCACTGTGGCTACGGCTTCTAAGGAATCCTATAGCGCATCACACAGTAAATGTGTGGCAGTGTAAGTACCTAAACATCTGCCTGTTAACTTGAAGAAAGGCAATGTTGCATGTCGTTGTAGTAACAGCGGTTAAAGGCTAAGTAGATGAGTTTGAGTTCCCTCCTCCCTGTTTGGTTCAAGGCATGTCCTCTTCCCTCATGGCTGCCTCACTCAGCCTCACCTCACTCTCATCCCTTCCTGCCCCTTTCCCTCTGTGTTTCTGTTCAGCGCTGGGATCGGTAGGACAGGGGTCCTCATCACCATGGAAACGGCCATGTGTCTGATTGAGTCCAATCGGCCAGTTTATCCGTTGGACATCGTCAGGGCCATGAGGGACCAGCGGGCCATGATGATCCAGACACCCGTGAGGAGCTTCTGATTGATTTAACCTGAGATGAAACATTGTGCACGGTTGAAAACGTGTTTTTCTGAAATATAAGAAATACGTAGGGTGAAAAGACACACAGCAAATACCAGACACACTGCAAATATGACCTCTCACTTGTGTTAGAGAATGATGCATAGAAATGAGATTACAGGAGAACGACGGAGGACCTCTGTCAGATTGCTTCACCTGTTGTCTTACCGTACCAATTGCATCGTAAATACAGGAAGTGAAGTTGTCCACCATTACTGGACTCCATCGTTAATCCTCTGTCTCTTTGGTCTGTTTTCTTCCAGAGCCAGTACAGGTTTGTGTGTGAGGCGATCATCAAGGTGTACGAGGAGGAACTGGTCAAACCCCTGACGCCCACCCAGCCCCTGACGCCCACCCAGCTCCTGACGCCCGCCCAGCACCTGACGCCCGCACAGCCCCTGACGCCCGCCCAGCCCCTGACGCCCGCCCAGCTCCTGACGCCCGCCCAGCCCCTGACGCCCGCCCAGCCCCTGAC